>QJPP01002500.1:0-36044 GCA_003996215.1 Jaltomata sinuosa | reverse complement strand
CGCTTTTATTTTATATGTGCCCAGTCGGCCTATGATACCTACTGGGTACCTTATGCTTCGCATTTGGTGCTCACCCCTACCCCCTGCATCTTTGGGTGCAGATCCTAGCGTGGGCCATCGCCGTTAGACCGTTGTGATTTGTGCTTGGAGATCTGTTGGAGACTACTTCAGGCTTAGGGTGAGCTCTTGGCGATTGGAGCTTAGCTTTAGTTTATCTTTTGCTTCATGTACTCTATTTCCATTCAGAGACATCTGTATATATAGTTTTGGTTTACTTGTACTCCATGTATGTAGTTTGGCTCTGTACTATGATACCAGGTCTTGGGGTTGGTTTAGTTTTCGCATATGTATATATTTATATACCTGTTATCTATTTTATTCGTTTTGTTCTCTTATTTGTTAGATAGTAGCCCATTACTAACTGTTCTGGGCTACAGGGATTGGTTCACCTACCGGAGGTTGTAGGTGCCATCATGACCGAGAAATCGGGTCGTGACAGTCGCGGGCATAGAATTATCCTTCTAGGCTGGTTATGCTTGCTGAGTAGCTGTGGGCCTGTGCAGGGTCGATAGGTTGATTGTGAGCAGCTTGGCAGCTATTGTGTTTGATCATACCATTTTCATGCATATAAAATGGTTTTATACATGTTTTACTATGGTTTGGGCTTCGGGCCTACGGACACTATTTTCTAAACCTTGCATGGCCCGGGGGGCCCGTTTTGATGGAAATAATTTGGAAATGGTTTGATTTAACTTGTGAATATTCTTGGGTAAAAGAAAGTAAAATTATGATTTAAATCACCAGTTTTATGATTAACGCTAGACTCGACAGGGCCGGGATGCTAGTTGAGTTTCCTTGCTACTTGAGATGATTTTTAGCCTCGGTCGGACCGAGCACCTGAGATGACTTTCTACTGTTTAGACCCGGTTATGCCCGGGCACCCTTGGAGGGGTTTTTGAGATATTCTCCTACTACTTTAGTCCTGGACAGGGTCTGGGCATGCATATTAGAGACTTGGTCTATATCTTGATCTCGGACTTGCTTCTGGACAATATGTGTTGATACTGAGTTTTAGTATGGGATCTGGGACCTCCATGGACCTTGCCATCCGGGCCAGGGGCTACGGGCTGCGTGTGCCGGAGGAAGGGTATAGGGTGGAGTAGAGGTATACAGGCAGTGTCCTTCCATGGAACCTACCTGCTGGGCCGGATCGGCACCGGAGGAGGTACATACAGAGATACCATTTCACTTGAGACCTTCATGCATCATATCATTCATTGTTTAAGGCTCCACCCTTGTTTGTTGTTTTTTGATTGTACGCTCTGGTAGTATGGGATGCCGGAGGGTTTGTTTTCACTTGTTTGTGTTCCTCGGTTGTATGGGCGGCCGGGGGACTGTATGTAGACTTTTGCTATTCACTTACAGAATTGTTCCCTGTTACGATTAAGTATGAAATTGGTTACTGCTAGACTGTTAGTTTCTGGATTTAATATTGATATGATTAGTTGAGTTTGATTCATGACTTTGAGCATGCCTATCGTTACTCTTTCTCTCTTCTTCTTACACTTGAGGTTACCGGTATACCGTCCATTTCGTAAACTTATTTTGTTTACAATGTTATTTCAAGGACCCCAGGTGCATTGTTTCTTACTTTCACCTGTGCCTATGGTGTGTATATTCTGCTTACTAGCCTCACATGTGGTTCTGTTGGTTTCCCTCTGGGCTAGTTCCTGTGTACCTTTCGTTGATTTCTGTGACTGCTTGCTTCTATTCTGTCTGTTACTACGCTTTTATCTTATATGTGCCCAGTCGGCCTATGATACCTACTGGGTACCTTATGCTTCGCATTTGGTGCTCACCCTACCCCCTGCATCTTTGGTGCAGATCCTAGCGTGGGCCATCGCCGTTAGATCGTTGTGATTCGTGCTTGGAGGATCTGTTGGGGACTACTTCAGACTGAGGGTGAGCTCTTGGCGATCGGAGCTTAGCTTTAGTTTATCTTTTGCTTCATGTACTCTATTACCATTCAGAGACATCTGTATATATAGTTTTTGGTTTATTTGCACTCCATGTATGTAGTTTGGCTCTGTACTATGATACCAGGTCTTGGGGTTTGGTTTAGTTCCGCATATGTATATATTTATAGTCCCTTTATCTATGATTCGTCTTGTTCTCTTATTGCTAGATAGTAGCCCATTACTAACTGTTCTGGGCTACGGGGATTGGTTCACCTACCGGGGGTTGTAGGTGCCATCATGACCGAGAAATTGGGTCGTGACAACTTAGTATCAGAGCTTTAGGTTCACCGGTGTCATTGGTATAGGAGCCAATGTCTAGTAGAGTCCTGCGGATCGGGGCGGAGACGTGCGTACTCAATCTTTGGGAGGCTACAGTGACATTTTAGGAAATTTGACTCTTTCATTGCTTCTGTGTCGTGCGTGGAACCCTTGAAGTTTCTGGAAATCTCATTTGTTCTACTTCATCCTTCCGCAGATGGTTCATACGAGATCATCGGCATCACGCGAAGATGAGCCTCCCACTCCAGCGCCAGCTCCAGCGCCAGCTCCAGCACAAGCTCCAGTGCCCACTTCTGTGCTAGCTCCAGCCGCAACTCAGTCTCCAGATATTCGAGGATTACTATTACAGCTTTTGGGTGTGATTGGAGAGCGGCCTTCTGAGGTAGCGCAGACATTCGCTCAGGGGGCAGCCCTGGGTGCATAGAGCTCAGGAGCGCAGCCTGCTACTATGGCTCCCCGTGCGGAGGTCATTCTGGTTCCATCTGTTGCACAGCCTTTTGCTCCTCGCCCAGTTATGACAGAGTTAGAGCAGAAGGCGTTGGGTAGGTTTTTGAGGTTAGCACCTCCGAGGTTTGCTGGTACTTCTAGACAGGATCCACATGACTTTATTACTACTTGTGAGGAGATGTTGCATCATTTGGGTTTGTTGGAGACTCACGGGGTTGGTTATACTACCTATCAGTTGGAGGGCCCAGCGAAGTTATGGTGGAGGGCTCAGGTTGCTTGTAGACCACCATCGTCACCTCCTTTGACCTGGTCTGAGTTTTATGAGGCCTTTATGGCCAAGTTCCTACCTTAGAGTGATCGTGAGCATCGCAGGGAGCAGTTTACTCACCTTAAGCAGGGATCTATGACTGTCTCAGAGTATGAGACTCGTTTTCATCAGCTAGCACCGTTCGGAGCTATGATCATTCCTACCGAGGCAGATAGGATTCGCAGATTTGTATGGGGTTTGAGGGCAGAGATCAGGCCGCCAGCTGAGATATTGATTGCCATTGGTCGGTCATTCCAGGCGATTGTAGACTATGCCCGCACTGTGGAGGACTTACAGCGACATGATCAGGGGTCCAGAGATAAGAGGCCTCGACATCAGGGTGTCTATAGTGGTTCCAGATATGGCGGTAGAGGTCTTGGCCAGTGGAGCCGGAGTCATCAGCCAATGCAGCACCAGGGTCAGTCCAGCCGACCGGTTCAGGCTTTCCTTCAGACTTTTGGTAGTACCCAGTTCGAGCAGGGTCAGAGCAGCCATCAGGGCTATGGCGGCCAGTCTTCGAGGGGTACAGTTTCTGGAGCATCAGGTCATGGTGGTCATACAGGATCTGCTGGTTCATCTCGACTGAGTAGGCCGTCATGGGCTTGTTTTACTTGTGGTGCGATTGGTCATTTTGCTATAGATTGCCCTCAGCAGGGTACAGTTCAGTTGGCCGAGCCTTTACGAGCAGTTCAGCCTCCGGCTAGAGGGGGTGGTCGTCAGAGTAGAGGTAGTGCTCTGCACGGCAGATCAGGTGGTAGGGATGGCGGTCGGGCAGGTGGAGGTCGTCGTCAGTTTTACGCGGTCCCTAGGAGACCAGAGGCAGAGGCCTCAGATGCTGTGATTACAGGTATGATCTCTGTGTGCCATCAGTCTGCTATGGCTTTATTTGATCCTGGATCCACTTGTTCATATGTATCTGCCTACTTTGTGCTTTGTTTGGGGTTGGCTAGTGAGCCATTATCTGTTCCTGTTTGTGTTTCGACCCCAGTAGGAGATTCTTTAGTAGTGGATCGTATTGTGAGATCTTGTATGCTATCTATTGGTGATTCAGAGACTTGGGGTGATTTGATGATTCTTGATATGCTAGATTTTGATGTGATACTGGGCATGGACTGGTTATCCCCTCACCGTGTGGTTTTGGATTGTTATGCCAAGACCATTACCATAGCTGTGCCCGGTGTATCCCCGGTTGTGTGGCAGGGTTCTGTTAGCCAGGCACCATCTGGGATCATCTCTTGTCTTCGAGCTAGGAAGTTGATTTCCCGTGGGTGTTTAGCTTATCTAGCATATGTCCGAGATGTTAGTGCTGACCCCACTTCCCCTGAGTCTGTTCCTGTGGTTAGAGACTTCCTCGATGTATTTCCTACCGACCTGCCAGGCCTTCCACCTGAGAGAGATATTGATTTTGCTATTGAGTTGGAGCCGGGCACCAGGCCCATTTCTATTTCTCCTTACCGTATGGCTCCTGCTGAGTTGAGGGAGCTTAAGGAGCAACTCCAGGATCTGTTAGCTAAGGGGTTTATTAGACCTAGTGTGTCACCTTGGGGTGCTCCTGTTCTCTTTGTGAAGAAGAAGGATGGGTCGATGCGCATGTGTATTGATTATCGGCAGCTGAATAGGGTGACAGTGAAGAATAGGTATCCGATGCCGAGGATTGATGATTTGTTTGACCAGCTTCAGGGTTCAGTCGTGTTTTCAAAGATTGATTTGAGGTCCGGCTACCATTAGTTGAGGATTAGGGCGGAGGACATCCCTAAGACAGCATTCAGGACACGTTATGGCCATTATGAGTTCCTGGTGATGTCTTTTGGGTTGACTAATGCCCCCGCAGCCTTTATGAACTTGATGCACAAGGTTCTTGGCCCGTATTTGGACTCATTTGTGATAGTTTTTATAGACGACATCTTAGTATACTCGCGTAGTAGAGATGAGCATGAGCAGCACTTGAGGGTTATACTCCAGACTTTGAGGGATCATCGGCTTTATGCCAAGTTCTCAAAGTGCGAGTTTTGGCTTGAGTCAGTTGCATTCCTAGGGCATGTGGTGTCTAAAGATGGGATTAGGGTTGATCTGGGAAAGATTTCAGCGGTTTGTGAGTGGCCTACACCTACTACTGTTACTGAGGTTCGCAGCTTTATTGGGTTAGTGGGTTACTACAGACGGTTCGTTGAGGGATTTTCTTCCATAGAAGCACCCTTGACTATGCTGACTAGGAAGGATGTCCCATTTCAGTGGTCAGATCAGTGTGAGAATAGCTTCCAGAGGCTTAAGGCCTTATTGACTTTAGCTCCAGTTTTGACTTTGCCGGTAGAGGGTCAGAGCTTCTCCGTGTACTGTGATGCTTCTGGGGTTGGTCTTGGTTGTGTGTTGATGTAGCAGGGTCGAGTAATAGCATATGTGTTGAGGCAGCTAAAGGTTCACGAGCGCAACTACCCCACTCATGACTTAGAGTTGGCGGCGGTAGTTTTTGCGCTCAAGATCTGGAGGCATTACCTATATGGAGTTCACTGTGAGATCTTCACCGATCACTGTAGTATTCAGTATATCACGAGGCAGCGAGAGTTGAACTCGAGACAGAGGATATGGGTCGAGTTACTGAAGGACTATGACTTCACTATTCTGTATCATCCGGGCAAGGCAAACGTGGTAGCGGATGCCCTTAGCCGGAAGGCAGTGAGTATGGGTAGCCTAGCTTCTCTTTCAGTTTCAGAGCGACCGTTGGCCTGGGAAATCCAGTCCTTGGCTAACCGTTTGGTTAGGCTTGACTTGTCGGATCCTAGCAGAGTTCTCGCCAGTGTGGAGGTTCGTTCTACTTTGGTTGATCAGATTCAGAGCCGTCAGTTTGAGGATCAGCAGTTGTGTGGCCTTCGTGATTAGGTTGTTCAGGGTGAGACTAGTCGGGCTACTCTAGATTCAGATGGGATTCTGAGGTTTGATAGTCGCCTTTGTGTTCTGAGGATTAGTGATTTGATTCAGTTGATACTTCATGAGGCACATTGTACTAGATACTCCATTCACCCTGGCACAGCAAAGATGTATATAGACTTGAGACAACTTTAATGGTGGAGTGGTATGAAGCGGGATATAGCAGAGTTTGTATCTCGGTGCTTGAACTACCAGCAGGTTAAGTTCGAGGACATGAGACCTGGTGGTTTGATGCAACGACTTCCCATTCCTGAGTGGAAGTGGGAAAGGATTACTATGGACTTCATTGTTGGTTTGCCTCGTACTTCTCATGGGTTTGATTCCATATGGGTGATTGTTGATAGGCTGACTAAGTCAGCACATTTATTGCCAGTTCAGACTTCCTATGGCGCAGAGAGGTTAGCTCAGATCTACCTTCATGAGATTGTTCGGTTGCACGGGGTCCTAGCTTCTATTATTTCAGACCGCGGCACTCAGTTCTGGAGGGCTATTCAGTGAGATTTGGGTACAGAGGTTCATCTTAGTACCGCCTTCCACCCTCAGACAGATGGCCAGTCCGAGAGGACCATTCAGATTCTGAAGGACATGCTCCGGGCCTGTATTCTTGACTTTGGAGGTTCTTGGGATCAGTTTGTTCCCTTGGCAGAGTTTGCTTATAATAACAGCTTCCATTCGAGCATTGGCATGACACCTTTTGAGGCCTTGTATGGTAGGCGTTGCAGATTGCCGATTGGTTGGTTTGATGGTTCTGAATCTAGGCCACAGAGCACAGATTTGCTTCGAGATTCCTTAGACCTAGTCCGAGTGATTCAGGACAGACTTCGGGCAGCTTAGAGCAGGCAGAAGAGTTATGTTGATCGTAGGCTTCGTGCCTTGGAGTTTAGTGTCGGTGACTTGGTGTTTCTCCATGTATCTCCCATGAAGGGCATGATGAGATTTGGTAGGCGGGGCAAGCTTAGCCCCAGGTACATTGGGCCGTTTGAGATTCTTCAGAGGGTTGGTAGCGTTGCCTATCAGCTAGCCTTGCCTCCGATGTTTTCAGCTATACATCCTGTATTTCATGTTTCAATGTTGCGTCGGTATGTTCCACATGAGTCTCATGTGTTGCAGTGGGATTCAGTTCAGTTGGGTGAGGGTTTAGCCTTTGTTGAGGAGCCGGTAGCTATTTTGGCCAGAGATGTCAGGAGATTGAGGTCTCGAGAGATCTCGGTTGTTAAGGTTCAGTGGATGCACCGTCCAGACGAGGAGGCTACCTGGGAGACCGAGAGAGATATGCGGGATCAGTATCCGCAGCTATTTTAGCCTTCAGGTACCCCCTTGACCTTCACTTTCGAGGACGAAAGTCCTTTTTAGTAGTGGATGATGTAATGACCCTTCCGGTTATTTCCACGTATACATTTTCCTTGAACCGTTAGAGCTTGTTGTAGTGGCCCCAAGTCATTTAAGGCTTGTCGGGACCGGTATTTCGGCGCCGGGTCCATTTGTTTGATCGTAAGTTTCTTTGATAAATTTTCTGAACTTTGGGTAAAATGTCTCAGGGCTTTTCTCTCAATATATAAAGAGTTAGAAGTCCCCCGAAATACCAAATCGAAGGTCTACGAGTCTAGTTTCCAACGCACAAAACCTCACGTCCAAATGATCTCGGGGTAAAGAGTTATGACTTTTTTACCGCGGACTATCTGGCAGAAAACGGGTTGGGAACCGGGTCGCGAACCGGGTCAGGTTAAACTCGATTTAAGCCTCAACTTCACATTTTAAAACACTATTTCAGTTTCGAAACAGTGAGAAAACATAAGGGAGAATTCCAAGAGAGTTCTTGAGTATCAAAATCGTGCATTGGTGAATTGCGAGTCTAGGTTTGAGAATTTTATTAGCATCGCGCGTATATTTGAAAATATTTTATTTTAAAGTTGAATATGGTAAAAAGTTATATTATTATTGCCTTTTCAAAATATTTTAAAGGTTTATGAAAAATATTTTTGTTACGATATAAGTGTATATGTATTTATTTTATAAGGTTTTTATAACATAGTAGGTTTTATTTGAAATAATTTTCTATAAATTATGGTATATTCAAAAAGCTATATTTATTTTACCATGAACCTATGCAATACCCGAATATATATAACGGGATTAAAAAAAAATAATAAGGTGTTAAAACACCTCCACTTCCACGTGGAAGTGGAGGGTTAGTACATCACTTTATATACGTGATTAGGTGGCATCCTAGAAAGTGCCTTGATAAATGTCTTTGTCATTCCTCAATAATAAGGTTGCCTAACTTTCTCATTTTTAGAGAGATGCACATATGCTTCCAGCAGATGGTATATATTGCGCTAGAGCGGTTCCTTGCTTACTTTCATGAGTTGTTGTGAAAACCTTTCCAATCAATTTTCACGCTGCTGCTTGTATTAATCATGCTTTGAGGGAACCTTGCGTGAAGAAATATATTGACGTTATATTTTATCGATTATCTACGTCAAGTTATTCAAGCCTAATTTCGAGTTCGATTTCATTTCGGAGTTTCTCGGAGGGGTTCGAGCGTGGACATCGTTGTTATAGCAGCTTCTCATCGGACGACAGGTAGGTTACGGTTTACTTTCCCTAGACTCCGCATATATAGGATAAAATTGTATTAATGGGCATCCTTGGGTTGGTTTATTAGGTTGGTACCACAGACCTCAACCGCTTTATTCATGTTCGCCTACTTTTGTTCCTCCGTTGCTTGTAGTATTAGCCGATATATTTTATTTACCCTTGTGGTCATGTGAGGCCTTGTTGACTCTGGAACATAGAAGGTGGGATTTTGGGAATGTCCGCGAGTCCCGGGCTTAGAATTATCCTTCTAGGCTGGTTATGCTTCCTGAGTAGCTGTGGGCCTGTGAAGGGTCGATAGGTTGATTGTGAGCTGCTGGGCAGCCATTGTGTTTGATCATACCATTTTCATGCATATAAAATGGTTTTATACATGTTTTACTACGATTTTGGCTTTGGGCCTACGGACACTATTTTCTAAACCTTGCATGGCCCGGGGGCCCGTTTTGATGGAAATAATGGTTTGATTTAACTTGTGAATATTCTTGGGTAAAAGAAAGTAAAATTATGATTTAAATCACCAGTTTTACGATTAACGCTAGACTCAGCAGGGCCGGGATGCTAGTTGAGTTTCCTTGCTACTTGAGATGATTTTTAGCCTCGGTCGGACCGAGCACCTGAGATGACTTTCTACTGTTTAGACCCGGTTATGCCCGGGCACCCTTGGAGGGTTTTTTGAGATATTCTCCTACTACTTTAGTCCTGGACAGGGTCTGGGCATGCATATTAGAGACTGGGTCTCTATCTTGATCTCGGACTTGTTTCCGGACGACATGTGTTGATACTGAGTTTTAGTATGGGGTCTGGGACCTCCATGGACCTTGCCATCCAGGCCAGGGGCTACGGGCTGCGTGTGCCGGAGGAAGGGTATACGATGGAGTAGAGGTATACGGGCAGTGTCCTTCCATGGAACCTACCTGCTGGGCCGGATCGGCACCGGAGCAGGTACATACAGAGATACCATTTCACTTGAGACCTTCATGCATCATATCATTCATTGTTTGAGGCTCCACCCTTGTTTGTTGTTTGTTGATTGTACGCTCCGGTAGTATGGGATGCCGGAGGGTTTGTTTTCAATTGTTTGTGTTCCTCGGTTGTATGGGCGGCCGGGGGACTGTAGGTAGACTTTTGCTATTCACTTACAGAATTATTCCCTGTTACGGTTAAGTATGCAATTGGTTACTGCTAGACTGTTAGTTTCTGGATTTGAGATTGATATGATTAGTTGAGTTTGATTCATGACTCTGAGCATGCCTATCGTTACTCTTTATCTCTTCTTCTTACACTTGAGGTTACCGGTATACCGTCCATTTCGTAAACTTATTTTGTATACACTGTTATTGTAAGGACCCCAGGTGCGTTGTTTCTTACTTTCACCTGTGCCTATGGTGTGTATATTCTGCTTACTAGCCTCACATGTGGTTCTGTTGGTTTCCCTCTGGGCTAGTTCTTGTGTACCTTTCATTGATTTCTGTGACTGCTTGCTTCTATTCAGTCTGCTACTATGCTTTTATCTTATATGTGCCCAGTCGGCCTATGATACCTACTGGGTACCTTATGCTTCGCATTTGGTGCTCACCCCTACCTTCTGCATATTTGGGTGCAGATCCTAGCGTGGTCCATCGCCGTTAGATCGTTGTGATTCCTTCTTGGAGATCTGTTGGGGACTACTTCAGACTGAGGGTGAGCTCTTGGCGATCGGAGCTTATCTGTAGTTTATCTTTTGCTTCATGTACTCTATTACCATTCAGAGACATCTGTATATATAGTTTTGGTTTATTTGCACTCCATGTATGTAGTTTGTCTCTATACTATGATACCAGGTCTTGGGGTTTGGTTTAGTTTCCGCATATGTATATATTTATAGTCCCTTTATTTGTTCTCTTCGTCTTGTTCTATTATTTGTTAGATAGTAGCCCATTACTAACTGTTCTGGGCTACGGGGATTGGTTCACCTACCGGGGGTTGTAGGTGCCATCATGACCGAGAAATTGGGTCGTGACATAACTTCTTATATTCTAGGAGGAGTGATCATTTGAAGTTGACCCTAGTAAGAACTTGTGTGAAAACTCAATAGGTAGAGAAACATTCAACTTAACTTTGTGCTAGAGGTTCCTTATGACCTTAATTTGTATCCAATGCACTTTCCACACTTAATAATTGATCTTAACTCCTATGTATGGTAAAAATTCATCAGGTTCTAGTCTAACCACATATTTAGAATGGTTCAAGTCTTAATTTGAAAGTCTGAGGTGTCGTAGTCACAATATTCACAATGTCAACTCCCAACTTCTTGAACAAACCATTTAGCCAAGTGATTTAAGCCACAGTGGTTTCCATGCTCCTGAACTCAACCTCAATAGACTTCTTTAAATAGTTTGTTGCTTCTTGACTCCCAAGACATAATACCTTCACCTAGTTTTATAACATAGGCAGTTACTGATTTCCTTGTTCAGCATAGTATCCCCAAGCTGAACCACAATAGGAAGTAAGCCTTAGATCACTATATGCAGGCATAAGAAGACCAAGACCTGGAGTCCCTTTGATGTATTTGACTTCTCTAATTGCAGCATCTATGCGAGTCTATTTTGGATAATGCATGTGTTAACTAAGGACCTATACGACAAAGGAAATATTTTTCTAGTCATATATATGTACAAAAGCCTTCCAAAAATCCTTTGACTTTCTCATCTATCTTCAAGTTGTTTATCATAAGCCAATGTTTCTGGACTAACTTGTTTGTCAAATTCTAAAGAGGTGAGTTTGTGATTTAACTTTAGAGGAGTCCCTACCGGTTTTCCACCAACGAATCCCATCTCTAAAATCAACTCAAAATCATATTTCCTTTGACAAATATGAATTCCTTTCTCACTTCTCGAAAACTTTATCCCAAGGAAATACTAAAGCTCACCTATGTCTTTCATCTTAAATCTAGACTGTAGCCTCTTTGTATATGAGCTAAACTGCTTCCTGTCACTAGTAAATCATTAACATATACTAGGACAATAATCAAGGTTCCATCCATGGTCTAAGTAAACAGTGATTAGTCATAGTAAAACTGAGTGAATTCATAGCAGTTAGTGCTTCAATAAGCTTCAAATTCCATTGTCAAGGAGCCTGTTTCAAGCCATACAGAGATTTGTGAAGCTTGCACCCTTGAGACTGCCCCTAGCATGAAAACCCCTCAGCCACATATATGTACACATCTTCAACAAGATCACCTTACAAGAAAGCATTGTGAACATCCATTCAAAAGATGTACCAACTTGAAGAAACAACTAGTGCAATGATAGATCTTATAGTAACCATCTTGAAAGCTGGAGAAAACGTTTATGTGAAATCTATGCCCTCCTATTGTTAGTACCCTTTGGCCACTAGCCTAGCCTTATACCTTTCCAAAACAACATATACATGATGCTTTATCTTAAACACTCACTTGCTACCTATAGGAAACTCTACCAGGGACCAAGTTTGGTTCTCTTCCCATGGTAAAATCTTAGCTTTCATAGACTTCACCCACAGAGGATCAGTACTAGCTTCAATGTAAGTTATTCATTTAGACAAAATAGAAAATGAAATAATTTAAGCTTTATAAGCAGGTTGGAGATGCTTAGAGGAGACATAGTTTCTAAGAGGATATGAACATTTGTTTGACTTGGAGTTTGTGACATAGTCACATAGCCAGATTGAAGGTTTGGAGGTCATAGAAAACTTCCTGGACTCGGGAACAGGAACAAAAAAGATGTGATCAAGCTCCTCAGATGGACAAAGACATGTATAATCAACAACAAAAGAAGGAATGATAACCACTGGCACAAGATCAGGGGAAAGAGGATCATGATCACATCTAGGAGTATAGGAAGAGGATCGGTACCCTTATCATCACTAAGCTAGAGGATTAGGAATAAAGGTGATGGTGTTGTGTGAACATGCTTGAAAGGAAAAACATCCTCATGTAATACAATATCTGTGTTAACAAAGAAAACCTTAGAACATATATCATATAGGATATATTTCTTTTGAGACGAGGAATAGCCCAGGTGCACTACAGGAATCTCTCTAGTACTAAACTTGTTAGTTTTCCTGAAAACAATTTCATAGCATAGATTACCAAAAACTCTCAAATGCATTAAGGAAGAAGCTCAATCATATAACCTTTCAAAAGGAGAGACACCTTGTAGTATAGGAGTAGGTACCTTATTAAGTAGATAAATAATTATGGACACACACCCAAAACTAGAGAGGGTTGCTAGCCAAAAACATCAAGGCCCTGGCAATGTCCAAAATGGACCTATGTCTCCTTTCAACAACCCCATTCTATTGAAGGGTGTTTATACAAGAACTTTGGTGTGCTATTACTTTATTCTTAAATAAGGACTTAACCAACTCATTTAAGAACTCAGTGTCATTGTCTAATCTTACACACTTAACAGCAGTATCTTGAAGAAATCTCTCAACGCCACAATCACATCAAATTTGGTAGGGATAACAAAATAAACCTTGAGTAATTATCTACCAAGGTTAGAAAATGGGTACCGTATAGGGACCCCACACATCCGCATAAATCATATCAAAGACACAAGAAGTCATAGTGTAACTTGTAGGAAAAGGTATCTTCTGTTACTTTGCAATAGGAGAAATAGTATAGACATGATCAGTGAAATAAACATTGTGAAAAAAATCTATACACTTCAAAACTCTCAAAGGAACATGCCTTAATCTTCAATGCCAAAGAGATCAATTATTAGACAGATGAGCAGTATTTAATCAAGTTCTAATATAAGCACTATTAGAACTAATACTTTGTTAAGAAGCTACTAATTGTATGATCAAGTCTGATTTATTTTGTGATAGAACTGAACTAGTCTCTTTCTCACTCAAGTTGTTAGCTTTGAGGTTATAGAGGCCTTCCTCCTTTATACCAAACCCTATCACCTTTCCACTTGAGATTTCCTAAAACACACAGAAGTCAGGAAAACAGGGCAATTAAAAAATCCAGTTCCTTGGTGATCTTTGGTACTGAAAGCAAGTTGTACTTAAAACAAGGAATGTAAAGCACATTCTAAAAAGATATGTCTTGTAAAATCAAGGTTTCTCTTTTATGACTAATTTCTACCTGATCTACTATAGTTAATTGAATTGTATTCCTTTTTAAACCTTCAAGTTCTTCAAGCTTACTTAGCAAATTAAGTTTATACAGCATAAAATTTGTGGCTCCAGTGTCAATTATCTAATTATTAGCAACTATGTGGGTATTAAAAGTAGTTATAGTGCTAGAAATACTTGACAAACCTGTGGATCCTACTTTGGCCACATTGACCACTATATAAGACTCCTTCCACTTGCTCTTTTTAATCATGTGAAGGATATGATAATGTTGTACATGTAGAGCTGGCAAATTCAACCCAAACCCATTTGACTCGCCCAGGTTTAAATGGGTTGGGCATGGGCTATATTACATATGGCCTAAGTTTGAGCATAACCATCATAACCTATTTATTCTAAGCAATCCAAATCTGCCCATTACTTTGGCCTAAATTGACCCATCAAAAAGCCAAATTCTTTTGCACTCTTGATTGTCTTGATGGATAATTGGATAACCAAACAGGTTGTGCATTTTTAATAGTGGGAAACTTATATGCAAAGAATTTATCTTAGTATTATCATTACATTGAATTGGTCAAAATTAAAAAATAAAATAAAAAATATTCCTTATAATGATTGTTTTTATCCACTTTGTATTTGAAATTTGGGATTGGTCAAACAGTAAGGAACCAAAACTGGAATGTTCCTACTTTGTTGAAGCCATAATACGTCTCCAAAATTAAGGAAAAATATATAGGCATTTATTACATATATAAATAAATTATTTAAGTAAATGCACGGAGGAACTTTGTAATGACCCTCTAGGTCATTTCCTCAGTTTTTGTATATTTTTTATATTTTGAGCTTTCCCACTGTGGCTACAGGTCATTTAAAACTTGCTAGGACTGACGGTTTGATTCCCGAGCAGTTTGCTTATTTTTTGAGTCCATTTTCCTATTTTGAAACTCTTAAAGTTAAAAGAGTTGGCTTTGATCAACATTCGAAGTAAATGGGCTCGTATGAAAATTTGAGTGTCATTGGCTCCAGAGTGTGGACTTTGAGCTAGCAGGACCTTTGGTTTGGATTTCAAGGCTTTCAGACTCATTTTAGGCAATAGGGTTATTCTTGGTTAAAATGATGGTTTTTGGCATAGGGCCCAATATTCATCGAAAAGATCTCTGTTGGAAATTTCATCAATTTTGTTAAGTCTAGAATGTCATTTTTGGTAGGGTAGCATATTTAGTTTGTGTTCATGGGGTTCCGAGTGAATCTTGAGAACCCATTCGGAGAATTCCTAACTTAGCTAAATTTTCTATTGTGCTGGTGCTGGTGCATTCGCTTTTGTGACCCTTTGGCCGCTTTTATGGACATAAGAAAATATTTTCAGTATGGGCTCTTTAGAAAGAGTTCAAATAGATTTTCTTTGCATTTAGTCGGCCTAAGTCAGAATATAATGATGCATAATATATGTGAAATATTAAATATGTGAAATATTAATATAGTAATGCATAATTAGTTAAAATATTTTTACCCCTCTTCTTTGTCTTATGTTTAATGAAAATAGTTCTTGTGTAGAGGTTAAATAAATATTTCTCTCTCTCTATATATATATATATATAATAACAAAATAAAAAAGAAAAATTTAAAACAAACCAAAAAAACAAAATTATACAAACATTTGCATCTACTTCCATGGATTTCTTGTTCGGTTCTTTGTTATGGTCCTATTTTGAACCAAACACTTTTTAGGATTCTTAGTTATCTTCTTGATTTTAAACAAATTGGCTAAAGTTGATTTGATTTGTTAATAATGAGACTTAAGCAAGATCGATATAGTTAAGTATGATTCATAGTTTTATGATACCTTTCCAAATTCATACTTGCTTATTGGTGATTGAAATTATATTCTCTAGTACCAAGTATATTGTGCGGTCAGTATATTACTTTGTTCTCACGATTATTTGAAAATTTAGAACTTGACTTGAATGTAGTTTGAGGCAAAATTTTAGGTAGACTTTGACTTGAGAAATGAAAGTAGACCATACTTGTTAAACCATTACCTAAATTGACCTACCTTGATGATTATTATCCCTAGCTATACCCTTTGAGCCTAAATGAATTATTACTTATTCGTTGATCACCCAACTTTATCCCTTAGTCATTTGTTGTTATGACGTATTATTTGTTCACCCTATTTCCTTTTAGGCGCTACAAAAATTGATTTAAATGCAAAAAATTAAGTTTAAATGGTGAAAGAAATAGGTGAATTAAGAAATATCTTTGATCTTTTGGCATAACGACCAGAAGACTATAAGAAAACCAAAATCGATTGTTGTCAAAAAAATTTGAAAAAAAAGGAAAAAAAAGAGAGAATAAGAACAACAAAAGAGATTTGTGCAACTCCATAAAAAGGGACAACGAGAAATTGTGAAGAAAGGATGAATATATATATATATATATATATATATATATATATATATATATATGCAGAGTTTATGATTCAAAAAGGAATAGAAAAAAAAAATGTAGTGCCTAAAGGAAATTTAAGTCACTATTATCTATATGTATCCTACCTATCCCTAACCCTACATTACAACCTTATAAAAGTCCTACATGATCTCAATTCAAAGACTCCTACATTAGTGGAAAATCACATGTAATGATCCTTCTGGTCATTCCCGTGTTTACGCTTTTCTTGTGTCGTAGGAGCTGTGTATCAAAATCGTGCGATGATCAATTGCGTTCATATAACCTTAATCTTCGTCCCGTAGCAAGGCTTGTGAGCCTAAAATTGAGCATTTTATTAACATTGTGCGTATTTGAAAATATATTATTTAAAAGGTGAATGTGGTAAATAGTTATATTTTTATTGCCTTCCTAAAATATTTTAAATGTCTATGAAAAAAAATACTTTTGTTATGATATATTTGTGTATGTATTTATTTTATAAGAGTTTTATAGGTTATTAATATTTTAACGGAGATAGTAAACTTAGTTATGTTGAAAATTATTATTATAATATAGTAGATTTTATTTGAAATAATTTTTTACTAATTATGGTATATTCAAAAAATTACATATATTTTACCACGAACCTATGCAGTACCCGACTTTATACATGGCATGGGCCCATTCAAAAGTGGGTGGATAACTGTGGATGGTGGTATAGGCAACTCATTCCACGTGTAAAGCATAGGTGAGGACAACTAATCTAGTCCTTGAATCATTGTTGATGTACTAACATAGATATATATAATATGTATTATGTCGGTATGTACTGAGATATTACTTAGGAGCAAATTGTTGATAATCCTAGGGTATTTGAATATGCACCAGTGATCTTTCTTTTCTTTATATATGTATAAGCTGAACATACATAGCTACTATACGCATTCAGTCGAAGACTAATTTAGCAGGAGAAACATTTTACTTGTGGTGTGATATTTGATCACCGAAAGAAAATCAATTATCTACGTCAAGTTATTCAAGCCCGAGTTCGAGTTTGATTTTGTTTTGGAGCTTTTTCGGAGAGGTTCAAGCTTGTCATCGGAAGACAAGGTAGGTTACTGTTTATTTTTCCTAGACTTCACATATATATGATAAAATTGTATTAATGGGCATCCTTGGGTTGGATTTATTAGTTTGGTACCACAGACCTTGACCGCTTCTTCATGTCCAATTCATTCTTTCCTCCGATGGTTGTAGTATTTGTTATAGATGATATTATCACCCTTGTGGTCCTGTGTGGCCTTGTATTGACTATGGAACATAGAAGATGGGTTATTGGGAATGTCCGTGTATCTCAGACATCGTTATTACTGTTATAGAGCAGGCTATGTGTGCTGTAGAATGATTGGAACCTGTGCAGGGCCGATAGGTCGAATGTTGGCCGTGGGCCACTGTTGTGATTGTGTTCACCATTTATCTTGCATATAGAGGATTTCTGCATAATTTTACTACGATTTGGGCTTCCGGCCTTCTATTAAATAATTTCTAAAACTGCATAGCCCGTGGGGCCCATTTTTGGTAAAAAAATAATTGCAATGAGGTTGGTACTATTTTAACGGATCTTCTTGGAGTAAGAGAAAATAAAAAGGATGTTTTATCACTATTTGTAATAATACTAGGCTCGGCGGGGCCGAGGGCTAGACTTGTTTTACTATAGCTTTCATGATAATACTAGGCTCGGTGGGGCCGTGCGCTAGAACCATTAGATTAACAAGTTACACCCGGACACCCTCCGGGCAGCTTTACTTGGGGATTTTTGAGATGCGGGGCATCTAGTATGTTTTTCGGGGACCTCCATGGACCTTTCCATCTGCGCCTGGGGCATTGGGTTGTGTGTGCCGGAGGGAGGGTATACAGTGGAGTAGAGGTATACGGGCGGTGTCCTTCCATGGAACCTACCTGCTGGGCCCGATCGGCACCGGAGAGGGTACATACAGAGATACCATTTCACTTGAGATCTTCATGCAACATATCATTCATTATTTGATGCTCCACCCTTCGTTGCTATTTGTTGATTGTACGCTCCGGTAGTATAGGATGACAAAGGGTTTTTTTTTCACTTATTTGTGTTCCTCGATTGTATGGGCGGCCGGGGGACTGTAGGTAGACTCTTGTTATTTACTTACGAAATTGTTCCCTGTTACGGTTAAGTATGAAATTTGTTAGTGATAGGCTGTTAGTTTCTGGATTTGAGATTGATATGATTAGTTGGGTTTGATTCCTGCTCCGAGCATGCCTATCATTAATCTTTCTCTCTTCCTCTTACAGTTGAGGTTACCGGTATACCGTTCATTTTGTAAACTTATTATATATATACTGTTATTGCAAGGATCCCAGGTGCGTTGTTTCTTACTTTCACCTGTGCCTGTTGTGTATATATTCTTCTTACCAGCCTCGCATGTTGTTCTGTTGGCTTCCCTGTGGGCTAGTTCCTGTACCTTTTTTTGATTTCTGTGACTACTTGCTTCTATTCTGTCTGTTACTGCTCTTTTATCTTATATGTGCCCAGTCGGCCTATGATACTTATTGGGTACCTTATGCTTCACATTTGGTGCTCACCCTACTCCCTGCATCTTTTGGTGCAGATCCTAGCGTGGGCCATCGTTGCTTGATCATTGTAATTCATGCTCAGAGATCTTTTGGGGACTACTTCAGACTGAGGGTGAGATCTTGGCGATCGGAGCTTAGCTTTAGTTTATCTTTTGCTTATGTACTCTATTACCATTCGGGGACATCTGTATATATTATTTTGGATCATTTGAACTTCTTATATGTAATTCTGGATCTATACTATGATACCAGGTTTTGGGGTTTGGTTTAGCTTCCACAAATGTATTTATATATTCTAGTTATCTATTCTCTTCATCTTGTTCCCTTACTTTTGCTTATTAAACTGTTCTTCCGCTTATTTGTTAGATAGTAGCCCAATACTAACTGTTTCGGGCTACAGGGATTGGTTCGCCTACTGGGGGGTTGTAGGTGCCATCATGACCAAGAAATTAGGTCGTGACGGCATGGTATCAGAGTTCTAGGTTCACCGGTGTCATCGATATAGGAGCCAATGTCTAGTAGAGTCCTGCGGATCAGAGCGGAGACGTCTGTAGTCAATATTTGGGAGGCTACAGTGACATATTAGGAAATACGACTTTTCACTGCTTCTGTGTCATGCATAGGACCCTTGAAGTTTATGGAAATCTTATTTTCTCTACTTCATTCTTCCGCAAATGGTTCGTACGAGAGCGTCAGCGTCATGCGGAGATGAGCCTCCGACTCCAGCTAGGGGTCGAGGACGCCCTCGAGCAGTGGCACCTGCTAGAGCTGCTAGAGTTGATGTAGAGCCCGAGAAGCATGTGGATCAGGGGGAAGCCATGTACCACCAGCTCCAATACCAGCCCCATCACCCACTTTTGTTCCAGCCTCAGCCGCAGCTCAGTCTTCAGTCATTCGGGGTTTACTGTTACAGCTTTTGGGTATGATTGGAGAGTGGCCTTCTGAGATAGCACAAACATCTGCTCAGCGGGTAGCCCTGGGTGCACAGAGTTCAGGAGCGCAGCCTGCTACTATGGCTCCCCGAGCGGAGGTCATTCCGGTCCCATCAGTTGAACAACCTCTTGCTCCTCGCCCAGCTATGACAGAGTTGGAGCAGAAGGCGTTGGGTAGGTTTTTGAGATTAGCACCTTCGACATGTGCTGGTACTTCTAGACAGGTCCCACATGACTTTATTACTACCTGTGAGGAGATTTTGCATCATATGGGTATGTTGGAGACTCACGGGGTTGGTTATACTACATATCAGCTGGAGGGTCTAGCTAAGTTATGGTGGAGGGCACAGGTTGCTTGAAGATCTTCTACATCGCCTCCTTTGACCTAGCCTAAGTTTTATGAGGCCTTTATGGCCAACTTCTTGCCTCAGAGTGATCGTGAGCATCGCAGGGAGCAATTTACTTACCTTATGCAAGATTCTACGACTATCTCGGAGTATGAGACCCATTTTAATCAGCTAGCACTGTATGGGGCTATGATCATTCCTACCGAGGCAGATAGGACTAACAAATTGTATGGGGTTTGAGACCAGAGATTAGGCAGCCAACTAAGATATTGGTTGCCGGTGGTCGTTCATTTCAGGCTATCGCAGACTATGCCCATACTGTGGAGCACTTACATCGACATGATCAGGGGTCCAGAGATAAGAGGCCTCAACATAAGGGTGGATACACTGGTTCCAGATATGGTGGTAAAGCTTCGGGCCAGTGGGGATGGGATTATCAGCCACAGCAGCACCAGGGTCAGTCTATCTGACCGGTTCAGGCTTCATTTCAGACTTTAAGTAGTTCTAAGTTTGAGATGGAGCACTCTTCGAGAGGTACTACTTCTGGGGAATCAGGCCGGGGTGGCCACACTGGTTCAGTTAGTTTGTCTCGACAGGGTGGGCCATCAAGGCCCTGCTATTATTGTGGTATTAGCGGTCACTATACCAGAGATTGCCCCCAGTGGGGTTCATCTTGCTATGATTATGGTGTCGTTGGCCATTTTGCTAGAGATTGCCCCCTGAGGGGTGCAGTTCAACCCGCAGCTCATACGGCTCAGCCAATGCGAGCAGTTCAACCTCCAGCTAGAGGGGGTGGTCATCAGGGTCGAGGTGGTGCTCTTCGTGGTAGAGCAGGTGGTAGGGATGGCGGTCGGGCAGGTGGGGGTCGTCATCAGTTTTACCCGGTCCCTGGGAGACCAGAGGAAGAGTCCTCGGATGCTGTGATTACAGGTACGATTTATGTGTTCCATCAGTCTTCTATAACTTTATTTAATCCTTGATCCACTTGTTCATATGTGTCTGCCAACTTTCTGCCTTATTTAGGGTTGGCTAGTGAACCATTATTTGTTGTTGTTTCTGTTTTTGACCCCAGTAGGAGATTCTGTGTGATATCTGTTGGTGATTTGGAGACTTGGGGTGATTTGATGATACTCGATATGTTAAATTTTGATGTGATACTGGGCATGGTTTGGTTAGCCCCACACCATGTGGTTTTGGATTGTTATCCCAAGACCATTACCATAGCCGTGCCCGGTGTATCCTCGCTTGTGTGACAGGGTTCTGTTAGCCATACACCATCTGGGATCATCTCTTGTTTTCGAGCTAGGAAGTTGATTTCCCGTGGGTGTTTAGCTTATCTAGCATATGTCCGAGATGCTAGTGCTGACCCTATGTCTCCTGAGTCAGTTCCTGTGGTTAGAGACTTCCTAGATGTGTTTCCTACCAACCTGCTAGGCCTTCCACCTAAGAGAGATATTGATTTTGCTATTGAGTTAGAGTCGGGCACCATGCCCATTTCTATTTCTCCTTACCGTATGGCTCTTGCTGAGTTGAGAGAGCTTAAAGAGCAGTTGCAGGATCTCTTAGATAAGGGTTTTATTAGACCGAGTATCTCACCTTGGGGTGCTCCTGTTCTCTTCGTGAAGAAGAAGGATGGATCGATGCGGATGTGTATTGATTATCGGCAGCTGAATAAGGTGACAATGAAGAATAGGTATCCGATGCCGAGGATTGATGACTTGTTTGATCAGCTTCAGGGTTCATTCGTGTTTTTGAAGATTGATTTAAGGTTCGGCTACCATCAGTTGAGGATTAAGGCGGAGGACATCCCTAAGATAGCATTCAGGACACGTTATGGCCATTATGAGTTCCTGGTGATGTCTTTTGGGTTGACTAATACCCCCACAGCCTTTATTAACTTGATGCACCGGGTGTTTGGCCCGTATTTTGACTCATTTGTGATAGTTTTCATAGATGACATCTTGGTATACTCACAGAATAGGGATGAGCATGAGCAGCACTTGAGGATTATACTCCAAACTTTGAGAGATCATCGGTTTTATGCCAAGTTCTCAAAGTGCGAGTTTTGGCTTGAGTCAGTTGCATTTCTAGGGCACGTGGTGTCTAAGGATGGGATTAGGGTTGATCAGGGAAAGATTTCAGCGGTTTGTGATTGGCCTAGACCTACTACTGCTACTGAGGTCCACAACTTTATTGGGTTAGCAGGTTACTACAGACGGTTTGTTCAGGGATTTTCTTCCATAGCAGCAACCTTGACTAAGCTGACTAGGAAGGATGTCCCATTTTAGTGGTCAGATCAGTGCGAGGATAGCTTTCAGAGGCTTAAGGACTTATTGACTTCAACTCCAGTTTTGACTTTGTCGATTGATGGTCAGAGCTTCTCCATGTATTATGATGCTTTCGGGGTTGGTCTTGGTTGTTTGTTGATGCAGCAGGGTCGAGTGATAGCATATGCGTAGAGACAGTTGAAGTTTCACGAGCGCAACTACCCCACCCATTACTTGGAGTTAGCGGCGGTAGTTTTCGCACTCTAAATCTGGAGGCATTACCTATATGGAGTTCAGTGTGAGTTCTTCACGGATCACTGTAGTCTTCAGTATATCACGAGTTAGAGGATATGGGTCGAGCTATTGAAGGACTATGACTTCACTATTCTGTCTCATCCAGATAAAGCAAACGTGGTAGCGTATGCCTTGAGCCGGAAGGCGGTGAGTATGGGTAGCTTAGCTTCTCTTTCAGTTTTGGAGCGACAATTGGACTTGGACATCCAGTCCTTGGCTAACCATTTGGTTAGGCTTGACTTGTCGGATCGTAGTAGAGTTCTTGCCAGTGTCGAGGTTCGTTCTACTTTATTGATCAGATTCAGAGCCGTCAATTTGAGGATCAGCAGTTGTGTGACCTTCGTGATCAGGTTGTTCAGGGTAAGGCCCGTCGAGCTACCCTAGATTCAGATGGGGTTCTGAGGTTTGATAGCCGCCTTTGTGTTCTGAGGGTTAGTGATTTGATTCAGTTGATACTTTGCGAGGCACATTGTACTAGATACCCCATTCATCCTGGCACAGCAAAGATGTATAGAGACTTGAGACAGCTTTACTGGTGGAGTGGTATGAAGCGGTACATAGCGGAGTTCATATCTCGGTGCTTGAATTGTCAGCAGGTTAAGTTCGAGCAAATGAGATCTGGTGGTTTGATGCAGCGACTTCCCATTCCTGAGTGGAAGTGGGAAGGGATTACAATGGACTTTGTTATTGGTTTGCCTCGTACTTCTCATGGGTTTGATTCCATATGGGTGATTGTTGATAGGCTGACTAAGTCAGCACATTTCTTGCCGGTTCAAACTTCTTATGGTGCAGAGAGGTTAGCTCAGATCTACCTTAGTGAGATTTTTTGGTTGCACGGGGTCCCAACTTCTATCATTTCAGACCGTGGCAGTGAGTTGAACTCTCAGTTCTAGAGGACTATTCAGCGAGATTTGGGTACAGAGGTTCAACTTAGTACTGCTTTCCACCCTCAGACAGATGGCCAGTCCGAGAGGACCATTCAGGTCCTAGAGGACATGCTTCGGGCCTGCGTTCTTGACTTTGGAGGTTCGTGAGATCAGTTTGTGCCTTTGGCTGATTTTCCTTATAATAATAGATTCCATTCGAGCATTAGCATGGCACCTTTCGAGGCCTTGTATGGTAGTCATTGCAGATCACCGATTGGTTGGTTTGATGGTTTCGAGTCTAGGCCATAGAGTATAGATTTGCTTTGAGATTCCTTAGACCGAGTCTGAGTGATTCAGGACAGACTTCAGCCAGCTCAGAGCAGGCAGAAGAGTTATGCTGATCGTAGGCTTCGTTCCATGGAGTTCAGTGTTGGTGACTTGGTATTCCTCCGTGTGTCGCCCATGAAGGGCTTGATGAGATTTGGTAGGCGGGGTAAGCTTAGCCCCAGGTACATTGGGCAGTTTGAGATTCTTCAGAGGGTTGGTAGTGTTGCTTACATGTTAGCTTTGCCTCCGATGTTTTCAACTATGTACCCAGTTTTCCATGTATCGATGTTGCGACAGTATGTTACAGGCGAGTCTTATGTATTGCATTGGGATTCGGTTCAATTGGATGAGAGTTTGTCCTTTGTTGAGGAGTCGATTGCTATACTATCCAGAGATGTTAGGAGGCTGCGGTCTAGGGAGATTCTGGTTGTTAAGGTTCATTGGAGGCACCGTCCAGTTGAAGAGGCTACGTGGGAGACCGATAGAGATATGCGGGCTCCCTATTCGCAGTTGTTTGAGCCTTCGGGTACTTTCTTGTCCTTGACTTTTGAGGAAGAAAGTCCTTTTTAGTAGTGGATGATGTAATGATCCTTCTGGTCATTCCCGCGTTTACGCTTTTCTTGTGTCGTAGGAGCTGAGTATCAAAATCGTGCGATGATAAATTGCGTTCGTATAACCTTAATCTTCATCACGTAGCAAGGCTTGCGAGTCTAAAATTGAGAATTTTATTAACATCGTGCGTGTTTGAAAATATTTTATTTAAAAGTTGAATGTGGTAAAAAGTTATATTTTTATTGCCTTCCTAAAATATTTTAAATGTCTATGAAAAAAATACTTTTATTATGATATATTTGTGTATGTATTTATTTTATAAGATTTTTATAGGTTATTAATATTTTAACGAAGATAGTAAACTTAGTTATGTTGAAAATTATTATTATAATATAGTAAGTTTTATTTGATATGATTTTTCTATTAATTATGGTATATTCAAAAAGTTATATATATTTTACCACGAACCTATGCAGTACCCGACTTTATACATGGCATGGGCCCATTCAAAAGTGGATGGATAACTGTGGATGGTGGTATAGGAAACTCATTCCACGTGTAAAGCATAGGTGAGGACAACTAATCTAGACCTTGAATCATTGTTGTTGTACTATTATAGATATATATAATATGTATTATGTCGGTATGTAGTGAGATATTACTTAGGAGCAAATTGTTGATAATCCTAGGGTATATGAATATGCACCAGTGATCTTTCTTTTCATTTTATATGTATAAGCTAAAAATACATAGATACTATACGCATTCATTCGAAGACTAATTTTGCAGGAGAAACATTTTACTTGTAGTGTGATATTTGATCACCGAAAGAAAATCAATTATGTACGTCAAGTTATTCAAGCCTGAGTTCGAGTTTTATTTTATTTCGAAGATTTTTTGGAGAGGTTCAAGCTTGTCATCGGACGACAGGTAGGTTACGATTTATTTTCCCTAGACTTCGCATATATAGGAAAAATTGTATTAATGTCCATCCTTGGGTTAGATTTATTAGTTTTGTACCATAGACCTTGACCGCTTCTGCATGTCCAATTCATTCTTTCCTCCGATGGTTGTAGTATTTGTTATATATGATATTATCACCCTTGTGGTCCTGTGTGGCTTTGTATTGACTCTGGAACATAGATGGTGGGTTATTGGGAATGTCCGTGAGTCCCAGACATCATTATTACTGTTATAGAGATGGTTGTGTGTGTTGTAGAATGATTGGAGCCTGTGCAGGGCCTATAGGTTGAATGTTGGCCGTGGGCCACTATTGTGATTGTGTACACCATTTATCTTGCATATAGAGGGTTTCTGCTTAATTTTATTATGATTTGGGCTTTCGTCCTTCTATTAAATAATTTCTAAAACCTGCATGGCCCGTGGGGCTCCTTTTTGGTAAAAAATGATTGCAAAGAGGTTTGGTACTATTTTAACGGATCTTCTTGGAGTAAGAGAAAATAAAAAGGATATTTTATCACTATTTCTAATAATACTAAGCTCGGCGGGGCCGAGGGCTAGATTTGTTTTACTACAGTTTTTGTGATAATACTAGGCTCGGTGGGGCCATGCGCTAGAACCATTTGATTTACCAATTTAGACCCAGACACCCTCCGGACAACTTTACTTGGGGATTTTTGAGATGCGGGGCATCTAGTATGTTGGTCGGGGACCTCCATGGACCTTGCCGCCCGAGCCTGGGGCTTCGGGCTACGTGTGCCGGAGGGAGGGTATACGGCGGAGTAGAGGTATACGGGCAGTATCCTTCCATGGAACCTACGTGATGGGCTCGATCAGCACCAGAGGGGGTACAAACAGAGATACCTTTTCACTTGAGAACCTCATGCAGCATATCATTTATTGTTTGATGCTCCACCCTTGGTTGCTGTTTGTTGATTGTACGCTCTGGTAGTATGGGATGCCGAAGGGTTTGTTTTCACTTGTTTGTGTTCCTCGATTTAATGGGCGATCGGGAGACTGTAGGTAGACTCTTGTTATTTACTTACGGAATTGTTCCCTTTTACGGTTAAGTATGAAATTGGTTACTGCTAGGCTGTTAGTTTCTGAATTTGAGATTGATATGATTAGTTGAGTTTGATTCCTGTCTCTGAGCATGCCTATCATTACTATTCCCTTCTTCCTCTTACAATTGAGGTTACCAGTATACCGTCCATTTCGTAAACTTATTATGTATATATTGTTATTGCAAGCATCCCAGGTGCGTTGTTTCTTACTTTCACCTGTGCTTGTTGTGTATTTATTCTGCTTGCTGGCCTCGCATGTTGTTCTGTTGACTTCCCTCTGGGCTAGTTCCTGTGTACCTTTTGTTGATTTCTGTGACTACTTGCTTCTACTATGTCTGTTACTGCTCTTTTATCTTATATGTGCCCAGTCGGCCTATGATACTTACTGGGTACCTTATGCTTCGCATTTGGTGCTCACCCAACTCCCTGCATCTTTTGGGGCAGATCCTAGCGTAGGCCATCGCTGCTAGATCATTGTGATTCGTGCTCAGAGATCTTTTGTGGACTACTTCAGACTGAGGGTGAGCTCTTGGCGATCGGAGCTTAGCTTTAGTTTATCTTTTGCTTATGTACTCTATTACCATTCGGGGACACCTGTATATATTATTTTGGATCATTTGTACTCCTTATATGTAATTCTGGATCTATACTATGATACCAGGTTTTGGGGTTTGGTTTAGCTTCCGCATATGTATATATATATTCCTGTTATCTATTCCCTTACTTTTGCTTATTAAAATGTTCTTTCACTTATTTGTTAGATAGTAGCCCATTACCAATTGTTCCGGGCTACGGGGATTGGTTCGCGTACTGGGGGTTGTAGGTAACATCATGACCAAGAAATCGGGTCTTGACAACATAATAGTCAAGATTATGGCTATTTTTGGTAACATGATGTAATGACCCTTCCGGTCATTTCCACGTTTGAGTTTTGAAGTTAAGCAAATCGACAAAAGATATCGTAAGACCTTTAACAAATTTTCTGAACCTTGGGTCAAATGTATCAGGACTTTTCTCCCAATATATAAAGAATTAGAAGTCCCCCGAAATACCAAATCGAAGGTCTACGAGTCTAGTTTCCAACGCACAAAACCTCACGTCCAACGGATCTCGGAGTAAAGAGTTATGACTGTTTTACCGCGGACTGTCTGGCAGAAAATGGGTTGCGAACCGGGTCGCGAATCGGGTCGGGTTTAACCCGATTTAAGCTTCAATTTTACGTTTTAAAATGCCATTTCAACTCCGAAACAGTGATAAAATATAAGGGAGGACCCCGAGAGAATTTTTGAATATCGAAATCGTGCGTAGGCAAATTACGAGCCTAAACTTAAGAACTTCATTAGCATCGTGCGTGTATTTGAAATATTTATTTAAAAGTTGTATTTTGGTAAAAATTATATTATTATTGCCTTTTCAAAATATTTAAAAGGTTTATGAAAAATATATTTGATACAATATAAGTGTAGACGTATTTATTTTATAAGGTTTTTATACTCCATAATATTTTAACGGAGATAGTAAATTTAATTATGTTGAAAATTATTATTATAATATAGTAGGTTTTATTGGAAATGATTTTCTAATAAGTATGGTATATTTAAAATACTATATTTATTTTATCACGAATTTATGCAATACCCGAATGTATACCTAACGGAGGAAATTTAGTTGCCACCTCCACCCCCACGTGTAAGTGGAAGGTGAAGGCAACACTAGTATATTTAGAAGTGGCCAGCAATCATCATAGGTGAGAGGTGGCATCTTAAATGCTCTAAGTTGGCAGTACCTATACTTCTGTATAATTTGCTGATTTGAGCAAAGTGGAGGAGCTTATAAGCTTACCACTACTAAAAAGGTTTTCTGTGTGCTATGCACATATATACATACAGATGTTGAAAAGTGTTGATGGGAAGAAAATATTTTCACGTTTTATTTAATCTCTGAAAGAAAATCAATTATCGACGTCAAGTTGTTCCGTCCCAAATCCGAATCCGATTCCGATTTAGTTTTGGATTTTCTCGGAGTAGTTCGAGCTTGGACATCGTTGTCCAGCAGCTTGTCGTCGGACGACAGGTAGGTTACGGTTTAATTTCCCTAGACTCCGCATATATAGAATAAAATTGTATTAATGGGCATCCTTGGGTTGGTTTATTAGGTTGGTACCACAGACCTCGACCGCTTTATTCATGTCCGCTTATGTTTATTCCTCCGTTGTTTGTAGTATTTGCGGATATATTTTATTTACCTTGTGGTCCTGCGAGGCCTTGTTGACTCTGGAACATAGAAGGTGGGATTTTGGGAATGTCCGCGAGTCCCGGACATAGAAATATCCTTCTAGGCTGGTTATGCTTGCTGAGTAGCTGTGGGCCTGTGCAGGGTCGATAGGTTGATTGTGAGCTGCGGGGGCAGCAATTGTTGTGTGATCATGCACCATTTTCCATGCAATATAAAAAAAGAGGTTTATCATGTTTTTACTGTGGTTTTGTTCGGGCCTACTGGCACTGTTTTCTAAACCTTGCATGCCCGGGGGCCCGTTTTTTGATGGAAATGATTTGGAAAACCCTGGTTGATGTTCACTTGTGGTTTTAAAAATCATCAGTTCTATGATTTTCGCTAGACTCGGCAGGGCCGGGGTGCTAGTTGAGTTTTCTTGTTACTTGAGATGATTTTTAGCCTCGGTCGGACCGAGCACCTGAGATGACTTTTTACTGTTTAGACCCGGCTACGCCCGGGCACCCTGGGAGGGGTTTTTGAGATATTTTTCTACTATTTTTAGTCCTGGACAGGGTCTGGGCATGCATATTCGAGACTGGGTCTCTATCTTGATATCGAGACTGGGTCTCTATCTTGATACATGTTCTGATACTGAGATTTAGTATGGGGTCTGGGACCTCCATAGACCTTGCCATCCGGGCCAGGGGCTACGGCTGCGTGTGCCGGAAAAGAGGGGTATACGGGGGATGTAAGAGGTACGGGCAGAGTCTTCCATGGAAACTACCTGCCTGGGCCGGATCGGCACCGGAGGAGGTACATACAGAGATACCATTTCACTTGAGACCTTCATGCATCATATCATTCATTGTTTGAGGCTCCACCCTTGTTTGTTGTTTGTTGATTGTACGCTCCGGTAGTATGGGATGCCGGAGGGTTTTGTTTTCACTTGTTTGTGTTCCTCGGTTGTATGGGCGGCCGGGGGACTGTAGGTAGACTTTTGCTATTTTACTTACAGAGTTGTTCTCTATTAGGGATGAGTATGAGATTGGTTACTGCTAGACTGCTAGTTTCTGGATTTGAGATTGTTATGATTAGTTGGGTTGATTCATGTCTTGAGCATGCCTATTATTACTCTTTCTCTCTTCTTCTTACACTTGAGGTTACCGGTATACCGTCCATTTCATAAACTTATTTTGTATACACTGTTGTTGCAAGGACCCCAGGTGCGTTGTTCTTACTTTCACCTGTGTCTATGATGTGTATATTCTGCTTACTAGCCTCATATGTGGTTCTGTTGATTTCCCTCTGGGCTAGTTCCTGTGTACCTTTCGTTGATTTCTGTGACTACTTGCTTCAATTCTGTCTATTACTGCGCTTTTATCTTATATGTGCCCAGTCGGCCTATGATACCTACTGGGTACCTTATGCTTCGCATTTGGTGCTCACCCCTACCCCCTGCATCTTTGGGTGCAGATCCTAGCGTGGGCCATCGCCGATAGATCGTTGTGATTCGTGCTTGGAGATCTGTTGGAGAGTACTTCAGGATGAGGGTGAGCTCTTGGCGATCGGAGCTTAGCTTTAGTTTATCTTTTGCTTCATGTACTCTATTACCATTCAGAGACATCTGTATATACATAGTTTTGGTTTATTTGCACTCCATGTATATAGTTTGGCTCTGTACTATGATACCAGGTCTTGGGGTTTGGTTTAGTTTCCGCATATGTGTATATTTATTTACCTGTTATCTATTTTATTCGTCTTGTTCTCTTATTTGTTAGATAGTAGCCCATTACTAACTGTTCTGGGCTACAGGGATTGGTTCACCTACCGGGGGTTATAGGTGCCATCATGACTGAGAAATCGGGTCGTGACAACTTGGTATCAGAGCTTTAGGTTCACCGGTGTCATCGGTATAGGAGCCAATGTCTAGTAGAGTCCTGCGGATCGGGGCGGAGACGTCCGTACTCAATCTTTGGGAGGCTACAGTGGCATTTTAGGAAATTTAACTCTTTCATTGCTTCTGTGTCGTGCGTTGTACCCTTGAAGTTTCTAGAGATCTCATTTGTTCTACGTCATTCTTCCACAGATGGTTCGTACGAGATCATCGGCAGCACGCGAAGATGAGCCTCCTACTCCAGCTAGGGGTCGAGGACGCCCTCGAACAGTGGCACCTGCTAGAGCTGCTAGCATGGAGATAGAGCCCGAGCAGCATGTGGTTCAGGGGGCAGGCCAGGTACCACCAGCTCCAGTACCAGCTCCAGTGCCCACTTCTGTGCCAGCTCCACCCACAGCTCAGTCTCCAGATATTCGGGGATTACTATTGCAGCTTTTGGGTGTGAAATTGAGAGGCGGCCTTCTGAGGTGCGCAGACATCCGCTCAGAGGGCCAGCCCTGGGTGCACAGAGCTCAGGAGCGCAGCCTGCTAAACTATGGCTCCGTGCGGGGAGGTCATGTCCGGTTCCATCTGTTGCACAGCCTCTTGGCTTCCTCGCCCATTATGACAGAGCAAGAGAAGGCGTTGGCAGATTTTTGAGTTTATGCACCCCGAGATTTGCGGGTACTTCTGGACAGGATCCACATGACTTCATTACTACCTGTGAGGAGATGTTGCATCATCTGGGTTTGTTGGAAACTCACGGGGTTGGTTATACTACCTACCAGTTGGAGGGCCCAGCGAAGTTATGGTGGAGGGCTCAGGTTGCTTATCGACCACTGTCGTCACCTCCTTTGACCTGGTCTGAGTTTTACGAGGCCTTTATGGCCAAGTTCCTACCCCAGAGTGATCGGGAGCGTCGCAGGGAGCAGTTCACTCACCTTGTGCAGGGATATATGACTATCTCGGAGTATGAGACCCGTTTTCATCAGCTAGCACCGTTCGGAGCTATGATCATTCCCACCGAGGCTGATAGGATTCGTAGATTTGTATGGGGTTTGAGGCCAGAGATCAGGCAGCCAGCTGAGATATTGATTGCCAGCGGTCGGTCATTCCAGGCTATTGTAGACTATGCCCGCACCGTGGAGGACCTACAGCGACATGATCAGGGGTCCAGAGATAAGAGGCCTCGACATCAGGGTGTTTATAGTGGTCCCAGATATGGCGGTAGAGGTCCTAGCCAGTGGAGTCAGAGTTATCAGCCACAGCAGTACCAGGGTCAGTCCAGCCGACCGGTTCAGGCTTCCCTTCAAACTTTCGGTAGTACCCAGTTCGAGCAGGGTCAGGGCAGCCATCAGGGCTATAGCGACCAGTCTTCGAGGGGTACAGTTTCTGGGGCATCAGGTCGTGGTGGTCATTCGGGATTTGCGGGTTCATCTCGACAGAGTAGGCCGTTAGGGGCTTGTTTTACTTGTGGTGCGATGGGTTATTTTGCTAAAGATTGCCCTCAGCAGGGTACAGTTCTGTTAGCCGAGCCTTTACGGGCAGTTCAGCCCCCGGCTAGAGGGGGTGGTCGTCAGATTAGAGGTGGTGCGCCACGCGGTAGAGCAGGTGGTAGGGATGGCGGTCGGGCAGGTGGAGGTCGTCGTCAGTTTTATGCGGTCCCTAGGAGACCAGAGGTAGAGGCCTCAGATGCAGTGATTACAGGTACGATTTCTGTGTGCCATCAGCCTGCTATGGCTTTATTTGATCCTGGATCCACTTGTTCATATGTATATGCCTACTTTGTGCCTTGTTTGGGGTTGGCTAGTGAGCCATTATCTGTTCCTGTTTCTGTTTCGACCCAGTAGGAGATTCTTTAGTAGTGGATCGGATTGTGAGATCCTGTATGTTGTCTATTGGTGATTCAGAGACTTGGGGTGACTTGATGATTCTTGATATGTTAGATTTTGATGTGATACTGGGCATGGACTGGTTATCCCTTCACCGTGTGGTTTTGGATTGTTATGCCAAGACCATTACCATAGCTGTGCCCGGTGTATCCCCGGTTGTGTGGCAGGGTTCTGTTAGCCATGCACCATCTGGGATCATCTCTTGTCTCCGAGCTAGAAAGTTGATTTCCCGTGGGTGTTTAGCTTATCTAGCATATGTCCGAGATGTTAGTGCTGACCCCACTTCCCCTGAGTCTGTTCCTGTGGTTAGAGACTTCCTCGATGTATTTCCTACCGACCTGCCAGGCCTTCCACCTGAGAGAGATATTGATTTCGCTATTGAGCTAGAGTCGGGCACTAGGCCCATTTCTATTTCTCCTTACCGTATTGCTCTTGCTGAGTTGAGGGAGCTTAAGGAGCAGCTCCAGGATCTGTTAGCTAAGGGGTTTATTAGACCTAGTGTGTCGCCGTGGGGTGCTCCTGTTCTCTTCGTGAAGAAGAAGGATGGGTCTATGCGCATGTGTATTGATTATCGGCAGCTGAATAGGGTGACAGTAAAGAATAGGTATCCGTTGCCGAGGATTGATGATTTGTTTGACCAGCTTCAGGGTTCAGTCGTGTTTTCGAAGATTGATCTGAGGTCTGGCTACCATCAGTTGAGGATTAGGGCGGAGGACATCCTTAAGACAGCATTCAGGACACGTTATGGCCATTATGAGTTCCTGGTGATGTCTTTTGGGTTGACTAATGCCCCCGCAGCCTTTATGAATTTGATGCACATGGTTCTTGGCCCGTATTTGGATCATTCGTGATAGCTTTTTATAGACGACATCTTGGTATACTCGCGTAGTAGAGATGAGCATGAGCAGCACTTGAAGGGTTATACTCCAGACTTTGAGAGAATCTCGGCTTTATGCCAAGTTTCTCAAAGTGTGAGTTTTGGCTGAGTCAGTGCATTCCTAGGGCACGTGGTGTCTAAGGATGGGATTTAGGGTTGATCCGGGAAAGATTTCAGCGGTTTGTGAGTGGCCTAGACCTACTATTGTTACTGAGGTTTCGCAGCTTTATTTGGGTTAGCGGGTTACTACAATTGGTTCTGTTGAGGGATTTTCTCTTCATAGCAAGCACCCTTAACTATGGCTGACTAGGAAGGATTGTCCCATTTCAAGTGGTCCCCGGATAGTGTGAGGATAGCTTCCAGAGGCTAAGGCCTTAGTTGCTGTCAAGCTCCAAGTTTGACTTTGCCGGTTGAGGGTCAGAGCTTCTCCGTGTATTGTGATGCTTCTGGGTTGGTCTTGGTTGTTTGTTGATGCAGCAGGGTCGAGTAATAGCATATGCATCGAGGCAGCTGAAGGTTCACGAGCGCAACTACCCCACTCATGACTTAGAGTTGGCGGCGGTAGTTTTCGCGCTCACGATCTGGAGGCATTACTTATATGGAGTTCATTGTGATATCTTCACCGATCACCGTAGTCTTCAGTATATCACGAGTCAGCGGGAGTTGAACTCGAGGCAGAGGAGATGGGTCGAGGTACTGAAGGACTATGACTTCACTATTCTGTATCATCCGGGCAAGGCAAACGTGGTAGCGGATGCCTTGAGTCGAAAGGCAGTGAGTATGGGTAGCCTAGCTTCTCTTTCAGTTTCAGAGCGGCCGTTGGCCTTGGACATTCAGTCCTTGGCTAACCGTTTGGTTAGGCTTGACTTGTCGGATCCTAGCAGAGTTCTTGCCAGTGTTGAGGTTCGTTCTACGTTGGTTGATCAGATTCAGAGCCGTCAGTTTGAGGATCAGCAGTTGTGTGACCTTCGTGATCGGGTTGTTCAGGGTGAGACCAGTCGGGCTACTCTAGATTCAGATGGGCTTCTGAGGTATGATAGTCGCCTTTGTGTTCCGAGGGTTAGTGATTTGATTCAGTTGATACTTCGTGAGGCACATTGTACTAGATATTCCATTCACCCTGGCACCGCGAAGATGTATAGAGACTTGAGGCAGCTTTACTGGTGGAGTGGTATGAAGCGGGATATAGCAGAGTTTGTATCTCGGTGCTTGAACTGTCAGCAGGTTAAGTTCGAGCACATGAGACCTGGTGGGTTGATGCAGCAACTTCCCATCCCTGAGTGGAAGTGGGAAGGGATTACTATGGACTTCGTTGTTGGTTTGCCCCGTACTTCTCGTGGGTTTGATTCCATATGGGTGATTGTTGATAGGCTGACCAAGTCAGCACATTTCTTGCCGGTTCAGACTTCTTATGGTGCAGAGGGGTTAGCTCAGATCTACCTTCGTGAGATTGTTCGATTGCATGGGGTCCCAGCTTCTATCATTTCAGACCGTGGCACTCAGTTCACATCTCAGTTCTGGAGGGCTATTCAGCGAGATTTGGGTACAGAGGTTCATCTTAGCACCGCTTTCCACCCTCAGATAGATGGCCAGTCCGAGAGGACCATTCAGATTTTGGAGGACATGCTTCGAGCCTGTGTTTTTGACTTTGGAGGTTCTTGGGATCAGTTTGTTCCCTTGGCAGAGTTTGCTTATAATAACAGCTTCCATTCGAGTATCGGCATGGCACCTTTTGAGGCTTTGTATGGCAGGCGTTGCAGATCACCGATAGGTTGGTTTGATGGTTTTAGTGCTGGGCCACAGAGCACAGATTTGCTTCAAGATTCCTTAGACCGAGTCCGAGTGATTCAGGATAGACTTCGGGCAGCTCAGAGCAGGCAGAAGAGTTATGCTAATCGTAGGCTTCGTGCCTTGGAGTTTACTGTCGGTGACTTGGTGTTTCTCCGGGTATCGCCCATGCAAGGCGTGATGAGATTTGGTAGGCGGGGCAAGCTTAGCCCCAGGTACATTGGGCCATTTGAGATTCTGCAGAGGGTTGGTAGCGTTGCCTATCAGTTAGCCTTACCTCCGATGTTTTCAGCTATACATCCTGTATTTCATGTTTCGATGCTGCGTCGGTATGTACCAGATGAGTCTCATGTGTTGCGGTGGGATTCAGTTCAGTTGGATGAGGGTTTAGCCTTTGTTGAGGAGCCGTCAGCTATTTTGGCCAGAGATGTCAGGAGATTGAGGTCTCGAGAGATTCCGGTTGTTAAAGTTCAGTGGAGGCACCGTCCAGTCGAGGAGGCTACCTGGGAGACCGAAAGGGATATGCGGGATCAGTATCCGCAGCTATTTTAGCCTTCAGGTACCCCCTTGACCTTGACTTTCGAGGACAAAAGCCCTTTTTAGTAGTGGATGATGTAATGACCCTTCCGGTCATTTCCACGTTTGAGTTTTGAAGTTAAGCAAATCGACAAAAAATATCGTAAGACCTTTAACAAATTTTCTGAACCTTGGGTCAAATGTATCAGGACTTTTCTCCCAATATATAAAGAATTAGAAGTCCCCCAAAATACCAAATCGAAGGTCTACGAGTCTAGTTTCCAACGCACAAAACCTCACGTCCAACGGATCTCGGAGTAAAGAGTTATGACTGTTTTACCGCGGACTGTCTGGCAGAAAACGGGTTGCGAACCGGGTCGCGAATCGGGTCGGGTTTAACCCGATTTAAGCTTCAATTTTACGTTTTAAAATGCCATTTCAGTTCCAAAACAGTGATAAATATAAGGGAGGATCCCGAGAGAATTTTTGAATATCGAAATCGTGCGTAGGCAAATTACGAGCCTAAACTTAAGAATTTTATAAGTATCGTGCGTGTAATTG
>QJPP01002499.1:0-84773 GCA_003996215.1 Jaltomata sinuosa | reverse complement strand
AAAGGCAAAGGAGAAGGACACAAGAGTCGGAAAGAGGGCAGTCCAAGAGGGCCAGATCTATGGGCCAGTTTACGCCATCCCAAGGTGAGTTTAGGCCGCGGTTTTCTAATAGACTGCCTAGGCCATCATCTTCCTACTCTACAGCTAGCGCTCCACCTTGGTTTCAAGGGTCTAGGGCTAATCAATTTGGGCAAAGGAGTGAGAGTCAAGGCTCACAAGTAGCGGGGTACCAAGAACAGGGAAGTGCGAGCCAACCAAGACCTCCTAGACAGTTTTGTAAACAATGTGGAAGAAATCATCTAGGTATATGTCGGCTTGGAACAAATGTTTGGTTTTGGTGTGGTACACCGGGACACATGATGAGAAATTGCCCTCAAAGGGGCATGGGTAGCATGGCACAACCTACTGGATCGGTTGCTGCATCATCATCATCGGTGCCTTATTTAGGTAGGGGGCCACAAGTGCCTGCAGGTCGTGATAGAGGTTGTAGAGGAACTGCTAGTTCTAGTGGAGTTCAAAATCGTACATATGCTCTAGCGGAACGACAGAATTTGGAGGCTTCACCTGATGTGGTTACAGGTACATTGTCCATCTTTTCATATAATGTATATGCATTAATTGATCCAGGCTCTACATTATAATATGTAACTCCATTGATTGCTGGAAAGTTTGAAGGAACGCCAGAATTATTGGTTAAACCATTTGAAGTATTTACGCCAACTAGCGAGTCTATTATAGCTAGAAAAGTCTATCGTAATTGCATAGTAACTGTTTGTGACCGTAACACATTGGCTGACCTTGTTGAGCTAGATATGATAGATTTTGACGTTATAATGGGTATGGATTGGTTGGCTTCATGTTATGCCACGGTAGATTGCCGAGCTAAGAGGGTGAGGTTCCATTTTCCAAAAGAGGCAGTCCTTGAATGGAAAGGTAATGTTGGGACACCAAGAGGTAAGTTTATTTCTTATCTTAAGGCAAAGAAGATGATGTCCAAAGGGTACATATGTCATCTAGTGAGAGTGCGAGATATAGATGCGGAGCCACTAGATCTTCAGTCTATTCCAGTGGTAAATGAATTTTCTGATGTATTTCCCGAAGAGCTTCCAGGTTTGCCTCCAGAACGAGGGATAGAGTTTGGTATTGATGTGATTCCAGGTACTCAACCCATCTCCATCCCTCCATATAGGATGGCCCCGGCAGAATTACGAGAATTGAAGGAGCAATTAAAAGATTTGTTAGAAAAGGGATTCATAAAGCCTAGTATATCCCCTTGGGGAGCACCGGTTTTATTTGTACGTAAGAAAGATGGCTCATGGAGAATGTGTATTGACTATCGGCAGTTGAATAAGGTGACAATTAAGAACAAATATCCCCTTCCTAGGATTGATGATTTGTTTGACCAGTTACAGGGTGCTAAGTGTTTCTCAAAAATTGATGTGAGGTCGGGTTATCATCAAGTAAAAGTCAAAGAGAAAGATATACCCAAGACAGCTTTCCGAACACGGTATGGTCATTTTGAATTTTTAGTTATGTCATTTGGGCTAACAAATGCACCAGCAGCTTTTATGGATCTGATGAATGGGGTGTTCAAGCCATTCTTGGACGTGTTTGTGATTGTATTCATAGATGATATCTTGGTCTATTCAAGATCAAAGGAGGACCATGCTAATCACTTATGGCAGGTGTTACAGGTTCTTCGTGATCGTAAGCTATATGCAAAGTTTTTTAAATGTGAATTTTGGTTAAAATCTATGGCATTCTTGGGTCATATTGTCTCTGATGAAGGAATAAGGGTTGATACTCAAAAGATAGAAGCCGTGAAGAACTGGCCAAGACCTACAACACCTACGGAGGTTCGTAGTTTCCTTGGGTTGGCAGGTTATTATAGAAGGGTTGTTGAGGGATTTTCCTCTATTTCTGCACCCTTAACAAAGCTAACACACAAGGCAGCCAAGTTCCAATGGAGCGATGCATGCGAAAGAAGCTTCCAAGAGCTGAAAAATAAGTTGACTTCTACACCTATATTGGTACTTCCAGAAGGCATAGAAGGGTATGCAGCGTATTGTGATGCGTCGGGAGTGGGCTTAGGATGCGTATTGATGCAGCATGGTAAAGTAATAGCTTATGCCTCAAGACAGTTGCGGCCACATGAGAAAAATTATCCAACCCATGATCTAGAGCTAGCAGCGGTTGTATTTGCTTTAAAGATATGGCCCCACTACTTGTATGGGGTTCATGTTGACATATATACGGACCATAAGAGCTTGCAATATATCTTTAAGCAGAAGGATCTGAATTTGAGGCAGCGAAGATGGCTTGAGTTATTAAAAGATTATGATGTTGATATCTTGTATCATCCGGGGAAAGCAAATGTGGTGGCCGATGCTTTAAGTCGTAGGACAATGGCAAACACCTATGGGCAGTCCATGGAAAGAAAAAGAATAGCTAAGGATCTATACCAACTAGCTAGCTTGGGGGTTCGCCTTCTTGAATCTCAAGATGAAGGGATTATTGTGCAAAATGCAGCAGAATCCTCATTAGTAGTCGAAGTAAAAGAGAAGCAATATAGGATCCTATTCTATTACAGCTTAAGGAGAATGTACAAAAAGGGGTGACAAGGGCATTTGAGCTTACGCAAAACAAAGTACTCCAGTGCCAAAACAGATTGTGTGTGCCTAATATAGATGGACTAAGGGAGAGAATTATGACAGAAGCACATCATTCAAGATATTCTATCCAGCCGGGCTCAACTAAAATGTATCATGACTTGAAAGGAGTGTATTGGTGGAGTGACATGAAGAAGAACATTGCAGAATTTGTTTCTAAATGTCCAAATTGTCAACAAGTTAAAGTAGAGCACCAAAAGCCTGGAGGTTATATGCAACATATAGACCTTCCAATTTGGAAGTGGGACATGATCAACATGGATTTTGTCACTGGTCTGCCTCGCTCATTTCGGAAGTTTGACTCCCTATGGGTGATAGTTGATAGACTCACCAAATCAGCCCACTTCTTGCCGGTTAAGGCTACTTATACAGTTGAAGAGTATGCAAGGTTGTATATTAAAGAGATAGTTTGGCTACATGGAATCCCAATCTCTATTATATCTGATAGGAGAGCTCAATTCACCGTGAATTTTCGGAAATCATTTCAGAAGAGTTTGGGAACACAAGTGAATTTAAGTACGGCCTTTCACCCTCAAACGGATGGTCAGGCAGAACGTACAATCCAAACACTTGAGGATATGTTACGAGCTTGTGTATTGGACTTTAAAGGTAGCTAGGATGACCATTTACCACTTATTGAATTTTCTTACAACAATAGCTACCATTCAAGTATCAAAATGGCACCTTATGAAGCTTTATATGGGAGGAAGTGTAGATCACCAATCGGATGGTTTGAAGTGGGTGAAACTACCTTATTTGGGCCAGATCTTGTTCATCAAGCTATGGAAACAGTTAAGGTGATACAACAGCGGCTGGCAACGGCTCAAAGTCGATACAAATCATATGCAGATATTAGAAGAAGAGGGCTGGAGTTTGCTATAGGAGATTGGGTATTTTTGAAGGTGTCACCAAGGAAAGGGGTGATGAGATTTGGTAAAAAGGGAAAGTTAAGTCCACGCTATATAGGGCCATATAATATTATTCGAAGAGTTGGCCAAGTCGCATATGAGTTAGAGCTACCCCAAGAGCTTTCAACAGTCCATCCGGTATTTCATGTCTCAATGCTTCGAAAGGGTATAGGTGACCCATCTCGTATTACTCCTATTGAAGATGTACAAGTTATGGGAGATCTCACTTATGAAGAAGTACCCATTGCTATTCTGGATCGCCAAGTTAAGAGGCTAAGAAATAAGGAAGTAGCTTCCGTAAAAGTACTGTGGAGAAACCAACAAGTAGAAGAAGTTACATGGGAAGCGGAAGAAGCGATGAAATCCAAGTATCCTCATCTATTTCAGTCCGATGAGAAAGGTGGAAGTGTCAAGTTGAGGCATTAACGAGTAAGTATAAGTCTATATATATTATCTGTCTAATAGTGGTACTTAACTTAGCTTGAGCTTGTTTGGGCTGGTTAACTTTAATATCATTCGAGGACGAATGTTCCTAAGAAGGGGAGGATGTAACATCCCGTATTCTGCATATACTAGTCCTATTCATATATCACTTGATATAGCCTTGTTGTATAGGTGAGGGACCGAGTTTCTTATATGAGCAGTGATAGTTTAATGTGTATTGGGAGGCGTTGTAATGCCCTATTCAGTTCAGCACGTAAACGGCCAAGTTAACCTCGACAAAAGTATTTAAACTCGAGAGGGTAAGGTTGTATTTGAGTAAATATTTAGGGTGAAGTGTTAAGTTAAAGCAAAAGGGATTAGAAATTAGAAAATAGAATAAAATAAGAGAGCTGCTTGCTTGACTTAACTAAGCTAGTAGGTGACAAGTAGGTGCATCACCTACTTAGACTTATTGACCAGCCTAAAGAACTAGGTAGGTGCATCACCTACTAAGACTATTTTGACTAGCTTAGAGGGCCAAGTACACCCATCACCCACTTGAATAAATTCTGGCCCAAAGAAGTGAAAGAAAGGAAAAGAATTGGCAGCCAAGGCCCAATAAGGTTAAGTCCAACAAAGCCCATGTAAAATGGCCAAGTAGGTGTATCACCTTCTTGACATTTTGTGGCTCAAAATGAGCAAGGAAAGTCGGCCAAAGCAGCCCCCTTTAAAGGGGTTAAGACCAGCTCATTTCACTCATTTTAACTTGAAAAAAAATAGATTTTAGAAGTTCTTTCTTTCTCTCTCTCTTAGCTTCACATAGCAGCCATAAAATACCATTAGGGTTCTTAAGTCTTCTCCCTCTTTTCAAGCTAAGTTGAAGGGGAGTTCAAGCTCTTGAAGAAGTACAAGTTAGAAGGACAGATTTTCAGAATTTAAGGTAAAGTTACTGCCCATTTTTACCCCTTTTTATATGCAAGTTTGATGGAGAATTCTGTATGTGTCTGTGTCAAGAACCATGGGGTAGTGATTGGAATCCTTGAGTTAAAATACTTTCTTATTATGTTTAAGGATGTTTGGGATTGTTTTACGAGCGGTTTTATGTGTATATATTTAGGACAGCTTGGTTGAACTTGTAAAAGGGTGTGTGAAATTGTATTGAAGTATGGAAGGAGGGTGTGGTAATACACCACTTAATTGGGTGTTATGTTAACTTGCTGCCTGCACACCTTTGTATGTTATTTGGTATATGTTGTGAAGTCGGAAGAGTTTCAAGGGACCTTATGAGAAAGTCGTACAGTATGTAGATATGTTTAGAAGAGAAGAGGTGAAAGGAACACTCTTGGTTTGATCAATTACGAGCTTACTGCCTAGTTACTGATTTAGTGGGATCAAGTAGCCCAAATTAGTTAACTAGCTACTAATACTAGTTTTGCCACGTATTTCATTGTAGATAAATAATCTGAAAGAGGAAAGCTTAATTCGTTGTAATATCCGAGTTACACAACAAGGTATGTAAGGTTTCTCAGTTTCATATTCCTTGGCATGAACTCTTATATTTGTGTTGTTACCAACGAAGTGAGTTTCCTAGTAAAGGTACTTTCAACAGCAAAGCTTTGTGAGTTATTCTCTAAGCCAAATGAGGTTCATTGTATCATATAAGCTCCTAAACAGTATGTTGATGTTACGTTTGTTCCTTATATCATTGTTACTGCCTTAAGTGCATGTCCACATGTCTTTTACTACTGGTCCATAGTTTTGAGCTCAATAAAGGTTACAACCACCAAAGTAACAATCTCAAAGATTAAAGAAACTAAATGAAGTAATCTGTATATGTGTGGGTGGCAGCCAAGGGGTGAAAGCCTAGCATGGGTCGATCCCTATTTGTGTACTTATGGGTGGCAGCCTAGGGGCGAAAGCCTAGCATGGGTCGATCCCAATTTGTATATTTATGAGGGCAGCATCCCAGGGGTTAAATTGCCTAGCATGGGACTCCTCTTCTACCACTGATCAGTTGGTCACGTGTATTACATGCCTTACAATGATCATAAAGCAAAGAAGAGTAACCCAAAGAACGTAATATACATGATTTCGCAAGTGTAAGCGAATGTGATCTTCTGTTCTTATTTACATGTTTATGCACTGATACCTTATTCTATTTGAGCTCTTGTTTACATATGGTTTACTTTATGCCTTACATATTCAGTACATTCTCTCGTACTGACGTCCTTCATGGGGACGCTGCATTTCATGCCGCAGGCACATGTACTCTGGCTAGTAGACCTCCCCAGTAGGAGCACAGGACACTCGGCTGCTGTTGGTGAGCTCCAGGTTGATTCGGGGCTTTACCGAGTCTCTGGTATATATTTTGGGTATTGTATAGTTAAGGGTAAGGCGGGGCCCTGTCCCGACCTAAACTAAGTTTGTCTATCTTGTAGAGGCTTTGTAGACCAATGTTAAAGTAAAACTTAGTTATGTCTTTGCTCTTAACAGTTGTGGCCTCAATGGCCAGATCGTGTACATAAGTTTTGGGCCTATCTATGTTGGTCTTGTTATTCAGGCAGCTTATCTATAGTCAAAGCTTCTTAATTGTCATAGTTATATGCATGATGAATCACAGGTTATAAGTCGGTTCTCTCGGGCCTTTAGGGCATCGAGTGCCTGTCCGTCTAAATGTAATTTGAGGCGTGACAATATTCTGGGTCTTTAGGTCGTGGTGGTTGTTTTAGTTCAACATGAACTTCACATTAGGGAAGGGCCTCTCAGGGTTGTTATAAGTGTAGGGAGTTTGGTCACTATGCTAGAGTTTGTCCCTGATGTGGGATGGCTGAGACTTCAATAGCTGCCCAACCTCTTAGGGCAGTGGAGCCACCGGCCAGAGGTCATGCTCAGAGCGGTAGAGGAGGATCTCAGAGTAGTAGGGGTGCTTGTGGTGGTGCTCAGCTGGGTAGGACCGGTGGCCATGCAGGTACTCAACCCTAAGATAGGCGTAATCAGTTGTATACCATTCCTGGTAGGACAGAGGCAGAGGCTTTAAACTCAATAATCACAGGTATGATTTTAGTATGCCATCAGCTAGCATTTGTCTTATTTGAATTGGGATCTACTCATTCATATATGTCTGTATACTTTGCCTCTCAATTGGGATTGTCTAGCAAGCCCTTGCCTGTGATGTTGCATGTAGCTACTCCCATAAGTGATTCTTTAGTAGTGTATTGGGTATTTAGATCCTGTATGGTGACTATTCAAGAGTGTGACACTAGTGTGGATCTTGTTGTGCTTGATATGTTAGATTTTGATGCTATCCTAGGATGGACTGGTTATCCCCTTACCATACAATATTATATTGCTTTGCCAAGACCGCTATCTTAGACATGCCTGGTATACCCCCAGTTGTGTGGCAATGTTCTATTAGTCATGCACTGACGGGGATCATTTCTTATATTAGATCTAAGATTTTAGTGTTTAAGGGGTGTCTATGTTACCTTGCTTATGTCTGTGATGTTAGTACCGAGGTTCCCTCTCTTGATTCCATTCTTGTAGTTTGGGAGTTCACCGATGTGTTTCTTGCCAACTTACCTGGCCTCCCACCTGAGCGTGATATAGACTTTGTTATTAATGTCGAGTTGGCACATGCCCATTTCTATTCCACCCTACCATATGGCTTCTTTTGAATTGAGGGAGCTTAGTGTGCAACTTTAGAACCCTCTAGGTAAGGGTTTTATTCATCCGAGTGTTTCTCCATGGGGTATTCTCATCCTTTTTGTGAAGAAGAAGGATGACACTATGCATATGTGTATTGATTATTGGCAGTTGATAAGATGACTATTAAGAATAAGTATTTGATGCCACATATTGATGACCTATAATGACCTACTCAGTCATTATTAAAAGGCACCTTGTTATAGGTGAGCTATTCATGCGAAGAGCGGGTTAGAAAAACTTCTGGGTTGGGGAGTTGGAAATTTTGGGCTAGGCTAGTCTTAGATGAATTCAGAGTTAGATAAGGTCTAAGGAAATTCGGGAAAGGATTAGATAAAATATCTAAGGTTGAGCTAATTTTTCCATCAGCTAAAATGTTAGGGAGTCCATAGGATTTTTCGGAAGTTAATTTGGGTTAATAGAACTCCCGATATCAAAGTTGACGTGAAAGGGTTGGTTTGGAACATCAAGATTTGAAGTGTGTTGTGAAATGGGACATTTTGGGGGATTTTCCAATGTTCTGTTCCATGTCAACCACTATAGCGGTTGACACTGCACTATAGCAATGACCATTATAGTAGAGAAATTCCTAATATAACAGAAGTCAAAGGCGGCCAACCCGCTATAGCGGGCGGCTTCCACTATGGTAGTGCCACTCTATCGGTATTTAGGCTGCTATAGCAGAAGGACGCGATTGAAAATCCCAGAAATGGGTTTTATAATTTCATTCTCTCCTTTTTAGTTTCAAAGAGGCGGGGGTTGCTCCAAGAACCCTCCAGGGCTGCTCCTAAGCCTTGGAGCCATGGGGAGGGGAGATTCTGGCTAAAGAGGTGCGAAACCATAGATTTCAGGCTTGTCCTCCGTCAGGAATCGCCTTCACAGAGTCAAATTCTTCTTGTTCAGACCTTTGCAGCAGATGCTTGGCGTCCAGGTGGGCTATGTTCTTTCATTAAGTAAACTTAGACTTGTTTCCATTTCATATTATTGTTATAGATGGAAAGAAGAATTCATATTTAGGCCTACGGGAATGGAGTCTGGAGAAATATAGTATGATTTGGCTGGTTGATTGGTTAGGGAATGATAATTGTGGGATGATGTGGTTCTTTCCAGGTTCATTTATAATTGTTAAATGGGTGTGATGCTAGATTCTAGGAAATTAGATTGTTGGGTAGGTTCCAAAATTTAAAAGTGTTATGGGTAAATGTGGCAGGTTATAGTGGACCTTTGGGAATATTTCCATTAAAGGAAGAGTTGCAAACAAGAAGGGTCAGGTCTCAATGTTAGGGGAATGTTTCCCTATACTGTGTTTGTCTTGAAGGAGGGTTCCCGAATGGGTGTCTCTAAGGAATATGTATCTAAAGGGTAAGCTGGGGATTAGTATTTGGGCGGGCCAAAATATACATTATTGTTTGTATTTGTTGATGGTCCCATGAGTGGACCGGGTTCAATTGTTGAAACTTTGATTATTGTATATCGGCCCATGAGAGGTCGGGTAGTTGAAATTAAGTGTGGGGTGGGTCTTAGTGTAGACCGGGATGGCATGTTGAACACTTAGGTGATGGTTATGATTTTCCTAATATGCAATATGTGTTCATGCACTATCACTTACTATTGTATGAGATACATGCTTAGGGAATGGGATTATGAATATCTAATTGTTCGGTTATCAGTCATGTGAAATGAACTCGGTTTTGTTGCTTGTTCATTTACAAGTGTGATTTTGTTCATTGTTTGTTGACTGTTGGATTTTGTGTGACATTTGGTTGGCTTGGGTACCAGCTTTGTATAAGTTACTTATCGATTGGCTCGGGTACCACGCCTGGTACAGGTTCTATAATGGTTGTCTCAGGTATCAAGTTTGGTACGGGATACTTATCGGTTGGCTCAGGTACCACACCTGGTACAAGTTCTATTATGGTTGGCTCAGGTACCACACCTTGTACGGGATTGGGTGTTACAAGTGTGTTGGTTCCTTGAGTGAACCGGGTCTATTTGTTACTTGTTGTTCCTTACATGTTAGCTCCTTGAGTGAATCGGGTTATCTGTTATTGATGTTCTTTACATGTTGGTTCCTTGAGTAAACCAGGTTATCTGTTATTGTTGTTCTTTACATGTTGGTTCCTTGAGTGAATCGGGTTATCTTTTATTAATGTTCTTCACATGTTGGGTTCCTGAAAGTGCCAGGATTTATTATTATTTGGCATATAATTGGTCCTTAAAGGCCGGGTTGGTGTGCTTAAGTGACAAGGTGGTCCTTCTGTGAACCAGGTTTGCATGTTATATGGCATAGATAATGTCCTAGGGATCCTTGGGAGGTCCGAGTGGTTTGCAATTTGTGACATAAGTATATGTGATTTATTTACTTGCATAGATGGGCATGACTTTTAAGGTGATTGAGTCTGATTGTTGATTGGGGTCTTGTTGATAGTCATATGGACTTGGTTGGTTTGTGTTGTCAGAGCGTATTGCTTGAGAGGTGCAAGACGAGTGAACTGGGAGGGCCTAAGTTTCGTAGAGAGTCAGGTTTGACTGGGTTAGTGAAACAAGGCTATTATTTGGTAAGTGCCTGAACCGACGGGATGTCAAGGGTAAGGAACCTTGGGGGTTGAATACGCAAAACTCACAGGTAGTCCATTGGATGGCTAAGGGCTAAGGGTCGAGTGGTTGACTTAGGATCTTAATTCGAGTCAGGGTGGCAAGTCAAGGTTTTGTAGGTTGTCTCTCAACTGTCTAGCACGAGTTGATAGTAGAGATGAATGTTGAAAACTGGAACCACTGACTTGGTAATTCTAGTGTTAAGGGTGACTTGGAAAGTTTAGTGCTAAGGGTGACTTTGAAATTCTAGAGTTAAGTGTGACCTGGGAGGTCCTAATATTAAACGTGATTGTGGGAAGGTCATAGGTGATACATTGGACCAGGATGGGATGGTACAGAGTTTCCCATGCTACGGAGTTGGCAGTGGAGCAGGGTAGGAAGGCTTGGGACAAAACGTGTAAGTTCATAGTGTCAATATCATAGTGGGTTAATAGAATGTTGAAGGAAATGGATTATTGTACCTATTGCATATTTCTCTTGATTTCTTGTATGATGGTATGTAGTGGATTTGAGTCGACGATGATGCCTACCAGTACGTGTTATTTGTACTGATAGTACTCTTGCTATACCTTTTTGGGTATAGTCTTGTTGCAGGGTCAATGATGTTTCATAGATACATGGCGATTGTGATCTCCAGCAGCTTCTCCTCTTCGATTCCATGGTGGAAGCTGTGTCTTCTTTTATTTACTAGTATTTCTCCTGTAGTAGATCTTATACCTGTTTTGACAAGTTTCTAGGGAGGGTTTGTTTTCAAGTTTGAAAGGGTTTACTGCTATGAATATTGTAAATGGTTTTCTTGTATTAAAAAGGGTTACTTTCTTATATTTTAATTATGATTTCTACATTGCATGTTGGATCGGGTGGTAAGGGTTCTCCTATCTAGGTGCTTAGAGTAAGTGCTCACATAGCCCGATATTTGGGTCGTGATATGACCTATTTGATCAGCTTTAGGGTGCATCCATATTTTCTAAGATTGACTTGAGATTCGATTACCATCAGTTGAGGATTCGGGCGGTGGACATCCTAAGAAAGCCTTCAGGACTCGCTACGGCCATTACGAGTTCGTGGTGATGACTTTGGGTTGACTAATGCCATAGCCATATTCATGGACTTGATGAACCACATGTTCAGACCATATTTGGACTCCTTCCTGATAGTTTTCATTGATGCCATGCTTATGTACTCGAGCAGTAGGGAGGAGCACGAGCAGCATTTGAGGATTGTGCTCCAGACCTTGAGATCAGCGGCTTTATGCCTTCATCATGGTAGACCCGATGAAGATGAAGGCAGTTCATGATTATTGAGCTAGGCCAACTTCTCCTACCGAGGTTCATAGTTTCATTAGGTTGGATGGTTACAATAGATAGTTTATCGAGGGCTTCTCTTCCATTGCAGAACCTTAACTATATTGACTAGGAAGGATGTCCCATTTCAGTGGTCCGATGAGTGTGAGGTGAGCTTTCTGAAGCTCAAGGCCTTATTGACTACAACTCTAATATTGACGCTTCCAGTTGAGGGCCAGGGTTTTACAGTTTATTGTGACACTGAGTGTTGGTTTGGCTTGTATTCTAATGCAGCAGGGTCGCGTGATAACATATGCTTCTATAAAGTTGATGGTTCATGAGTGCAACTACCCCACCCATGACTTGGAGTTAGCGACAGTAGTTTTCACGCTTAAGATTTGGAGGCATTACCAGTATGGTGTTCACTATGAGATATTCACTAACCATCATAGCCTACAGTACATTCTGAGCCAGAAGGATCTTAATTTGAGGCAGCGGAGGTGGCTATATTTGCTAAAGGACTATGACCTCTTGTAACACCCCAGAACTCAAATCAGCTATCTAACTCAAAATCCTGAAATTTCGCTGCTTCAACTGTTGATCACCACGGGCAGCTCCACAGGCGTCGTAGCTCAGATGACCCATGGGATGCCTATGGTAAATGACCAGTGGCTCTAAATTCAGTTTTCTCCCAGCCGATAGGCTGTCACGATGGGAGTCGTGGATGCGATGGCCCATGGAAACCCACCGTCGAAATTCCCCAGTTGGTTTTCCCAATTATCCCAGTACTTCGATAGAAAGACCCCACGGACTTCACAGTTGTGACGAGCCGTGGGAATTCACCGTCAAAACCTTCCAGCATCCATTGCCTCGACTGAGCTTACACGATGCCTTGGCGGACGAGCCATCGGGGGCACGACGCCCGTCGGCAGCCCGTGAGGTGAAGAAATTTCCTGCAGCTTTCTATTTTGAAGTCTTGGGTAATTTGGTCTCTTCCCCGATTCTTTAACTCCTAAGTGAGGTTGTTTTGACCATTTTTAGTAGGGTTTTATCCCCTAATAGCCTAAGCTCTTCTCATTCTAAGTCATTCTATTCCAAAAGAAGAAAGAGTTCCTCTTCTCCAAGTCTCAAGCTCCAAGTTCAAGCCTCATTTTCTTTTCAATTTCAGTTGGGTTAGATTCATTCAAGGTATGTGGGTATTCAATAAGGGAATCCCTTCACCTTTATTCCCAAAACCCCAATCTTCTAAATTGAATTTATGGATTTCTAAATTTGGGTTCTTACCCAAATTGGGGAAAATTGATGGGCTTGTTTTAAAGTATTAAATCATGACTTCTTATTCATTATCCATGTTTTTAATTGACGTTCCTTAAGTGTTTATAAAAGACCATATGATTGATGATGAATTCTAGCATGATTTCATTGAATAACATGTCTTCAAGTAAAATTGGTATGTTTAGATAACATGACCTCTATTTTCATGAAATTGCATGCCTAATTCTTTAAACTATGATTTTAGAAAGGAAAGTATATTTTGAATTATGATTATGCAAAGCTTTAAGACTCATGATTTGTGAATTGTATGGCATCAGATATGTCCTTATGCTTTTCCAACAGTTTTAGACATTAGATATGTCCCTATGTTTTATGAAAAGTTTGGCATCCCGATATGTCTACCTAAGTTATGAACAGTTTTGACATCAGATATGTCACAAGTATTATGAGCTATATGTATATGTTTTGGGAGTAGTATTTAGCACCGAGCAACAAAGGTTCGATCCCAAGTCCAAAAACTATGTTGTCAGTGTAGGTTATGTGTCACCCGATAGGCTTATGAAAGTGGTTCCACTCTTCATTATCATGGTGCCCATGCTTAGCGGGGCATAGGGCAGCTTTGCCAACTAGGGTGATATAGTTGGATTATGGTGTTCTTTACCTTGGCAGAGTTCGGAACAACTTTGCTAAATAGGGTTATATAGTTAGAGTCCATGTATCTCACATGGTCTATTCTCGATTATAAGAAACTCCCGTATAAAATCTTTTCAGTTTAAGTTATATGATACTCTACTTTTGAAGTTGATCTTCTATTTTTATATCTTATGTTTAACTATGATTTTACTCATGAATTCTCTTATTTGCATGGGTTCAGTCTTTCAAGCATGATTCAAGCACGTTTACATTTCTTGTTGCATAGACTCATATATTCAGTACATCCTATAGTACTGATGCATTTTGCACTGCATCTTTTTACGATGCAGATTCAGGCACCTGCCCTCAGACTCATGGCTAGACTACGCCAGACATTCAACTGATTATTCGTAAGTCCTCATTATTCGAGGGCTAGAGTTAGAGCGTCCATCTTTATTCTTTCATTTCAGATTCTGAGTTAGCTGGGGTCTTGTCCTAGTAACTCTTTATGATAGTTAAAGGCTTTTTAGACATAGACAGTATGTGAGTCTCCTTTTGGATTTGCATTCCTATTTGACTTGATTAACTATAAATTTGATTTCGGATCTTCCTATTATGCTTCTGCTTTTCTATTTGAATTATCTGAGTTATGCTATGACCAAGAATTAGCTTGGGGCACTTATGGTCCCAGGTCTGGTATTACATCGAGGGGTTAGCCTCGAGGCATGACAAACTTGGTATAAGAGCCTCAGGTTCAAGAGTCCTAGGATGTCTGAAAGCTGCATCGACTAGAGTCTCTTCCATGTGTGTGAAGTGTACCACACTTATGAGAGGGAAACTATGAGATGTCTTAGAAAAACTTCACTTCTTTTATGATCATGTCATGCGATAGAGTTTAACACTAATATCCTTCTAATTCTTTCCTTGTACATTTTATATTATGCCTCGACATGCTATGCCCCACCGAGCCGCTTGAAATGCTGCTCCTCCAGTTCCAGTCCCTGAGGCCACGAATGAGGAGTTCAGGAACGCCATTTATATGTTAGCCCAAATTATGGTTGTTCAGGCCAACCAGCCGGCTCCTATCTCCGTCCACCCTCAAGGTAGGTTAGCAGCCCAAGTTTGTGATTTTATCCATATGAACCCACCTGAACTTTGGGGTTCGAAAGTGAGTGAGGATCCACTAAATTTTATCGATGAAGTGAAGAAAATCTTTGATGTGATGCAAGTGGCTGGTGTTGATAGTGTCGAGTTAGCATCCTATCAACTTAAGGATATAGCTCAAATCTGGTTCACGCAATAGAAGAAAGTTAGGGCTAGGGACGTGGTCCCTATGACCTGGGAGTGTTTTGAAAGGGCTTTTCTTGACTGGTTCTTCCCGAGGGAGTTAAGGCAAGCGAAGGCCGAGGAGTTTGTGAACTTGAGATAGGGATCCATGACTGTTTAGGAGTATGTGTTGAGGTTCGCTCAGCTTTCCAGATATGCTCCTTCTATGGTGGCTGACCCACATGATCAGATGAGCAAGTATATCTATAGAGTCTCAGATTTGGTAAAGAAGGAGTGTAGATATGCTATGCTATTGAGTGACATAAGTATCTCCAGAATTATGACTAATGCTCACCAGATTGAGGGATACAAACTTAGGGAGATGGATAAGGAGAACAAAAGAGTCAGATATGAGGGTTCGGGATTTAGCCATCAGAAGTTTGGAGATGGACATCGATCTTCTTTTCAAAAGAGGTCATCAAGACCTGTGCATTTTACTGCTAGTACTCCTTCTCAGGCCTTCAGGACTCGTCACGATCAGTATGGTAGAGGTGCGGGATCTTATTCTTAGGTGAATGGTGTAAAGGGGCCTTTCTACCCCATTTGCACCAAATGTGGAAAGAATCATCCCGGCGAGTGTCTAGCTGGTTCAGGTGGTTGTTTTGGATGTGGCCAGGTTAGTCACAGGATTAGAGATTTCCCTACATCTAAGAAGGGACAGGTTGGTATCAGAACTATGTCTGCCCCAGCAGCTCCAGGAGGTCAACCAGCCCAACAAGGCACTGCTTCTAGTTCTGTGGTTAGCGCCAGAACTGCCTTTATGCCATGTCCTCTCGACAGGACCAGGAGAGTTCACTGGACATCGTTACGGGTATGTTGAAAGTTTTCTCTCTTGATGTGTATGACCTATTAGACTCGGTGCCTCTCTATCTTTTGTGACCCCTTATATAGCATGCAAATTTGAGATGTGTCTGAATCAGGTTTTAGAACCCTTTTGTGTTTCTACTCATGTTCATGAGTTAGTCCTAGCCAAAAGAATCTACCAAAATTACCCTATCCCAGTCCTTCACAGAGTCACTTCAGCAGATTTAGTAGAGTTAGAGATGACTGATTTTGATGTTATTCTTGGTATGGATTAGTTGTATGCTTGTTATGCTTCAGTTGATTGTCATACATGAGTTATCAGTTTCAAGTTTCCAAATGAACCTGTCTTAGAGTGGCAGGGTAGTCCTCCATCCTCGAAGGGTCATTTTATATCTTATCTTAAGGCTAGGAAGATGATTTTTAAGGGTTATGTTTATCATATAGTTTGGGTTATGGACATAGAGTCCGAAACCCCGTACCTTTAGTCTGTTCCTATTTGAATGAGTTCCTAGAAGTGTTTCCTGAAGATTTACCCCGAGTCCCTCCTGAGTGAGAGATTGAGTTTGGAATAGATCTTCTTCTAGATATGTATCTTATCTTTATTCCTCCCTATAGAATGGCTCCCACGAAATTTAAGGAATTGAAGGAGTAGTTGAAAGATCTCCTTGATAAGGGTTTTATTTGACCCAGAATCTCTTCATGGGGTGATCCAGTCTTGTTTATGTGAAAGAAAGATGGTTCCCTCAGAATGTGTATCGACTACCATCAGCTGAACAAGGTCACAATCAAGAATAAGTATCTCTTTCCTAGGATTGATGACTTGTTCGATTAGCTTTAGGGTGCTAGTTTCTTCTCCAAGATCAAATTAAGATTCGATTATCATCAGCTTCATGTTAGAGAGTGTGATATTCTGAAGATAGCTTTCAGAACTAGGTATGGTCATTATGAATTTGTGGTTATGTCTTTTGGCTTAACGAATGCTCCTGCAGCCTTTATAGATTCGATGAACTGTGTGTTCAAACAGTATATAGATATGTTTGTGATTGTTTTCATTGATGATATTCATATCTATTCCCGGAGTGGGGAGGAGCATGCGGGACATTTGAGAGTTGTGTTGCAAACTCTCAAGGATCGACAGTTATTTGCTAAGTTTAGCAAGTGTAAGTTTTTGATATAGTCTGTTGCTTTTCTGGGTCATATTGTGACTAGAGATGGTATTTGATTTGATTCTCAAAAGATTGAGGCAGTAAAGAACTAGCCTAGACTCACTTCCCCATCCGACATTAGGAGCTTTTTGGATTTGGCTGGTTATTGCAGAAGATTTGTGGAGGGGTTTTCTTCCATTGTTGCCCCTTTGACTCGATTGACTTAGAAGAAGGTGAAATTTCTGTGGTCTGATCTTTATGAGAAGAACTTTCAAGAATTGAAGACTAGGTTGACCACAGCGCTAGCGTTGACCCTACCTGAGGGTTCGGATGACTTTGTTGTGTATTGTGATACTTCTAGAATTGGCTTGGGTTGTGTTTTGATGCAGCATCGTAAGGTGATTGCTTATGCTTCTAGACATCTTAAGATCCATGAGAAGAACTACCCTACTCATGATCTTGAGTTAGCAACCGTGGTCTTTGCTTTGAAGATTTGGAGATATTACTTGTATGGTGTGCACGTGGATGTATTCACCGATCATAAGAATCTTTAGTATGTGTTCTCTCAAAAGGAATTAAATCTTTGTCAAAGGAGATGGCTTGATCTCCTTAAGGATTATGACATGAGTGTGCTTTACCATCCGGGTAAGGCCAATGTAGTGGCGGATGCACTTAGTAGATTTTCCATGGGTAGTGTATCTTCAGTTGAGGACAGAAAGAAGGAATTGGTTAAGGAGGTTCATAGGCTTGCTCGGTTAGGAGTTTGCCTTATGGACTAGACAAAAGGTGGTGTTATTGTTCAGAATGGTTCAGAATCATCTTTGGTAGATGAAGTGAAGGAAAAGCAAGACAGTGATCCTATTTTGCTTGAGCTAAAGGGTGCAGCAGTCCATCAGCAAAGGGTTGAGTCTTTCTCCCAAGGGGGAGATGGTGTACTTCGTTATAAGGGTCGATTGTGTGCCAGATGTAGATGGGTTGAGACAACAGATTTTGACTAAGGCTCATAGTTCCAGATATTTTATTCACCATTGTGCCACCAAGATGTACCGTTATCTATGGGAAGTCTATTGGTGGAATGGTATGAAGAGGGACATAGCTGGATTTGTGGCTAAGTGTCCCAACTGTCAGCAAGTGAAGGTAGAGCATCAGAGACCGGGTGGTATGACTCAGAACATTGATCTTCCTATTTGGAAATGGGAAGCGATCAATATGGATTTCATTAGAGGTTTGCCTCGTACTCGAAGGCAACACAATTCTATTTGGGTTATTGTCGACATGATGACTAGGTCATCCCACTTCTTGGCTGTTAAGACTACAGATTTAGCAGATGATTATGCCAAACTCTATATTCAGGAGATAGTTAGATTGCATGGTGTTCCATTGTCTATCATTTCAGAAAGGGATACTCAGTTTATATACCAGTTTTGGAATTCTTTTCAGAATGGTCTTGGTACTCAGGTTAAGCTTAGTATAACCTTTCACCCTCAGACGGATGGCCAGGCAGAGCGTGCTATTCAGATTTTGGAGGATATGTTGAGAGATTGCGTGATTGATTTCAAAGGTAAATGGAATGATCACTTACCTCTTATCAAGATTGCCTACAACAACAGCTTTCATACTAGCATTCAAATAGCTCCTTATGAGGCACTTTATGGTCGGAGGTGTAGATCTCCTATTAGTTAGTTTGAGGTAGGTGAGGTAACTTTGATTGGTCCAAATTCAGTTCATGAGACTATGGAGAAGGTTTAGATGATTAGGGAAAGGTTGAAGACCACTCAGAGTCAACAAAAATCATATGCAGATGTGAAGAGAAGAGAGTTGGAGTTTGAAGTTGATGATTGGGTGTTTCTGAAGGTGTCACCCATGAAAGGTGTGATGAGATTTGGTATGAAATGGAAGCTTAGTCCCCGCTATGTAGGTGCTTATCGTATTCTGAGGAGAGTTGGTAGTGTTGCTTATGAGTTAGATTTGCCATCAGCATTAGAAGCGGTTCATCCAGTTTTCCATATTTTCTTGTTGAAGAAGTGTGTTGGTGATCCAACATTGATTGTTCCCTTAGAAGATGTGGGTGTGAAGGATATCCTTACTTGTGAGGAAGTTTCCATGGAGATTCTTGATCATCAGATTCGGAGGATGAGGAATAAAGAAGTTTCTTCGGTAAAGGTCCTTTGGAGAAATCAGCTAGTTGACGGAGCTACTTGGGAAGCAGAAGCAGCCATGAAAGCCAAGTACCCTCATATCTTTCCTTCCGATCCAGTTTCATCTTGAGGTATTAGTTTCCTCCTTAGTATGTCCCTATGATTCTATTCCATTAGTTTCTCTCATGATCCTAGCATGCATACATATTTTCCGAAGTTAGATCAGTTATGTTCTATGATAAAAAGCTCAGTTTTCATATTTATCCTAGAGTTGCATGTCTTGTTTTTTGGTTGGGCTATTTTCTCTCCAGTTTTCATTGCTTAGCCTTCATTCGAGGATGAATGATCTCAAAGGGGAGATATTGTAATACCCCGAAACTCAAATCATCTATCTAACTCAAAATTCTAAAATTTTGCTACTTCAAATATTGATCACCATGGGTAGCGTCATAGGCATCATAGCTCAGACGACCCGTGGTAAATGAACAGTAGCTTTAAAGCTAGTTTCCTTCCACCCGATGGGCGGTCACGATGGGCATCACGGATGCAATGGCCCATGGAAACCCGTCGTCAAAATTCCCCAGTTGGTTTTCCCAATTATCCTAGTGCTCCGACGGGCAAACTCTACGGGCATCACAATTACGACGGGCCATGGGAATTTGCCATCAAAACCTTCCAGTAGCCATTGCCTTGGCTGATCTTATATGACGCCTTGGCCAATGGGCCATCATGGGCACCACGCCCATCGGGCAGCCCGTGAGGCAAAGAAATTTCCTACAGCTTTCTATTTTTAAGTCGGGGGTGAATTGGTCTCTTCCCCTATTATTTAACTCCTAAGTGAAGTCATTTTGACCATTTTTAGTAGGGTTTTATCCCCTAATAGCCTAATCTCTTCTCATTCTAAGTCATTCTATTCCAAAAGAAGAAAGAGTTCCTCTTTTCCAAGTCTCAATCTCCAAGTTCAAGCCTCCTTTTCTTTCAATTTCAATTGGGTTAGCTTCAATCAAGATATGAGGGTGTTCAATAAGGGAATCCCTTCACCCATATGCCCAAAACTTCAATTTTCTAAATTGAATTTATGGATTTTTAAATTTAGGTTCTTACCCAAATTGGGGAAATTGATGGGCTTGTTTTAAAGTATTAATTCATGACTTCTTATTCGCTATCCATGATTTTTATTGAGGTTCCTTAAGTGTTTATAAAAGCCTACATGATTGATGATGAATTCTAGAATGGTTTTATTGAATTGCATGTCTTCACGTAAAATTGGTAAGTTTAGATAACATGACCTCTATTTTCATGAAATTGCATGCCTAATTCTTTAAACTATGATTTTAGAAAGGAAAGTATATTTTGAATTATGGTTATGCAAAGCTTTAAGACTCGTGATTTTTGAATTGCATCGCATCAGATATGTCCTTATGCTTTTCCAATAGTTTTAGACATTAGATATGTCCCTATGTTTTATGAAAGGCTTGGCATCCAGATATATCTACCTAAGTTATGAACATTTTTGACATCAGATATGTCACAAGTAGTATGAGCTATATGTATATGTCATGGGAGTTGTATTTAGCACCGAGCGACGAGGGTTCCATTACCCAAGTCTAAAAACTACGTTGCCAGCATAGGTTATGTATCACCTGATGGGCTTATGAAAGTGGTTCCACTCTTTATTATCATGGTGCCCTTGCCTTAGCGGGGCATAGTGCAGCTTTGCCAACTAGGGTGATATAGTTGGATTATGGTATTCTTTACCTTGGCAGGGTTCGGAATAACTTTTCTAAGTAGGGTTATATAGTTAGATTCCATATATCTCACATGGTCTATTTTTTATTATAAGAAACTCTCGTATAAAATCTTTTCAGTTTAAGTTATATGATACTCTACTTTTGAAGTTGATCTTCTATTTTCATATCTTATATTTAACTATGATTCTACTCATGAATTCTCTTATTATGCATGGCTTCAGTCTTTTAAGTATGATTCAAGCACGTTTACATTTATTGTTGCATAGACTCATATATTCAGTATATCATATAGTACTGACGCATTTTGTGCTGCATCCTTTTACGATGTAGATTCAGGCACCTACCGTCAGACTCGTGGCTAGACTATGCCAGACATTCAGCTGATTATTGGTGAGTCCTTATTACTTGAGGGCTAGAGTTAGAGCGTACATCTTTATGCTTTCATTTTAGATTCTGAGTTCGCTGGGGTCTTGTCCTAGCAACTCTTTATGATAGTTAAAGGCTTTTCAGACATAGACAGTATGCGAGTCTCCTTTAGGATTTGTGTTCCTATTTGACTTGATAATTTATACATTTGATTTTGGATCTTCCTATTATGATTTCGCTTTTTTACTTGAATTTTCTGAGTTATGCTATGACCAAGGGTTAGCTTGGGGCACTTGTGGTCCTAGGTCTAGTGTTATGTCGAGGGGGTAGCCTCAGGGCGTGACACCTCTCTATTCTTTATCATCCGGTCAAGGCGAATATGGTAGCATATGCCTTGAGCCAGAAGGTGGTGAGTATGGTTAGCTTAGCCTTCCTATCAGTTTTTGAGAGACCTTTGTCTTTAGACATTCAGTCCTTCACCAACAAGTTGGTTTGACTTGACCTTTCTGACCCAGGGAGGATTCTTGACTGAGTTGAGGCTCAGTCTATGTTGTGGGAGCAGATTCGAGAGTGGCAGTTTGAGGATAGTCGATTTTGTAGGCTCCGAGATCAGGTGTTGAGTGGTGAGGCTAGCAAGGCCACCTTAGATTCAGAGGGTGTCTTGAGATTCAAGGGCCATATCTATGTTCTGAGAGTTAGTGACTTGATTCAGTTGATATTGCAAGAGGCTCATTCTTCTAGATATTTCATTCATCTGAGGGAAGCTACGATGTATAGGGACTTAAGCTAACACTACTAGTGCAGCAGGATGAAGAGGGATATAGCGGAGTTTGTATCTCGATGCTTGAACTGTCAATAGGTGAAGTTCGATCCCCCTGGTGGTTTGCTTCAAAGTTTTCCCATTCTCGAGTAGAAGTGGGAGTGGATTACTATGGACTTCATAGTTGGCTTACCGCGTACTTTTCATGGTTTTGATAGTATTTGGGTCATCGTGGATCGGTTGACTAAGTTTGCTCACTTTATACCCATTCAGTCTTCCTTCAGTGCTGAGAGATTAGCTCAGATCTACATGCGAGAGATAGTCTATCCTCATGGTGTTTTGGTATCCATTGTTTTAGATAGAGGTACGCAGTTCACTTCTCAGTTTTGGAGGGCATTTCAGGTAGAGTTGGGTTCTTGAGATGATCTTAGCATGGTGTTTCACCCGCAAACTAACGGCCAATCTGAGAAAACTATTCAGGTTCTTGAGGATATGCTTCGTGCATGTGTCCTGGATTTTGGGGGTCAGTGGGATTAGTTTCTAGCCTTAGCGGAGTTTTTTTATAATAATAGCTTCCATTCTAGTAGCCAGATGGATCCATTTAAGGCATTGTATGGTACGCGATGTAGGTCTCCTATTGGGTGGTTTGATGCTTTTGAGGCTAGGACACAAAGTACATATTTGTTCCGTGAGTCCTTAGATAGTGTATGGGTGATTTAGGATAGACTTTGGGCAGCTCACAGTAGGCAGAAGACCTACGTGGACCAAAGGCATCGTGCCTTAGAGTTTGGAGTTGGTGATCATGTGTTCCTTTTGTGTCGACCATGAAGGGTGTGCTGAGGATCAGGATGAGAGGTAAGCTTAGCCCCAGGTATATCAATGCATTTGAGATTCTTCAACGAGTGGGTGATGTTGCTTATGAGTTAGCCTTGCCACCAGATTTTTCCGTTATTCATCCTATTTTCCATGTGTCGCTGCTCCATTGTTATATTCCATATGAGTATCACGTGCTTTAGTGGGATTCGGTTCAGTTGGATGATCATTTGACTTTTGAGGAGAAGCCAATAGCCATTTTTGCTTGGGATGTTAGGCGGTTGCGGTCTAGAGAGATTCCACTGGTTAAGGTGCGTGGATACATCATCCCGTTGAGGAGGCTACTTGGGAGACCGAACATGATATGTGGGCCCAATATCCTAGTCTTTTTGAGCCTGTAGGTACTTTCTTTTTTCTAACTTTTGAGGATGAGTCCTTTAAGTAGTGGATGTTTTAATGACCCTCAAGGTCATTTTCTCTATTTCTATGCATTTTCTATGTTTTGAGCCTTTCCACAATGTCTACAGGTCATTTATGACTTGTTGGGACTGACAATTCGATTCCCAGGTAGTTCGTTTGTGTTTTAAGCCCATTTCTCTATTTTGAAACTCTTAAAGCTGAAAGGGTTGACTTTCATCAACATTCAGAGAAGACGGCCTCATATGGTAATTCTGTCAATGTTGTTCACTCTGGAACATTGACTTTGGGCTAGAGGGACCTATGGTGAGGCTTTGGGACTTATTTTGGGCTATTAGGATCTTTTTGGTTAAAATTGGTTTTTGGGCATGGGGCCAACTTTTCATTAAAACGATCTCCGTTGGGAATTTTGTTAATTCTATTGAGTCCAAAATACCATTTCTGGTAGGGTAGCATACTTAATTTGCATGTGCAGGCTCCTGGATGAATCCCAAGAGTCCATCCGGTGACTTTTCAACTTGAGAAATTTTACTGGTTGTTGTTGCAGGTGCAGGTCTAAGACCTTCATTGCTCCACGAAGAAGGCCACTCAATCGCGATTGTCTTCCTGGTTGGGCATCATGACCGTGAGGCCTCCTTCACATTATCGTGATGAAAGGTATGTGGACCTGACACCCATTTGTTCTTCGTGACCAGGTGGCTGGACCATCGCGATCGTGATGGTCTAGCCACTGTGGTCATCGCGACCGCGTGGGGTCCTTCATGATCTCGATGGAGGACCCCTGGCAGTATAAATTATTCCTCCTTCATTTTCAAATCATTTCCATACATTTTCCTCCATTATTGAAAAGCTCCAAGACCAGAAAGCAGTGTGGGATTGTAGGGTAACATTGGGGGAGGTAAATTCCTTGCCCGTGGTCGATTTCCCATCGTTATATTGTAAGTTTCCGGCGTTTAATCCCATTAAAATTCCTTAGTGATTCTTTAATTGTTCTTGGGGTTGGGGGACTAATTTGAGCTCATTTTTAGAGATGGATTTGCTCAATAATTTGGGCATGTAATCCTCATCCCACGAGGGATACTTTCTTCGATTTAGTTTTCAAAATTTACATGTGGGTCCCACGGGTATTTTTCACCAGATTTTTTACCCAAATTGTTAAATTGCAATATAGGTGTCATTTTTCATTAATGAGTAGATTATCATTATGATCGTGTGACAACAATCAGAGGCTTTCCAGAAAGAAAAATCTATGATCTAGTGGGTGCGAGCGCGCGTGATCGGCTTCCAAGTAGGCTACGACTTCCTTAGTTCTAGACTTAGCTCGTATAAGATGATTGTATGATTTGTGCTAATTGTTGGTGGGAATTTATGGATTGAATAGTGATTTTGAGGGATTGGATTCTCATAGTCGATTTAAGATTTAGCTTAAAATCGGGGATTGGGATCCTTAATATTACCCGTGCTTGTACCTGTAGGTCTTAATATAGCCGGTGTAGTGCCCTTAGTTGTGTATATATATATATATCACGACCCGATTTCTCATGTCATGATGGCACCTATAACCCCCCAGTAGGCGAACCAATTCTCGTAGCTCAGAACGGTGAGTAATGGGTTACTACCTAACCAATACGCACAATAAGAAGAAATAAGCGGATGCAGAATATAAATATAAGACAAAGTGGAAGCAATAACCTGAATAAGGACATAATGAAACTACACCAACCTCAAGACTTGGTATCGATAGTACAGAAGCTTCTAATAGAATACAAGTGCTAGAAGTAACAAAATGATAAGTACAACTGTCTCCGAATATAAAGGAGTAATAGTACAAAAGATGAGATATGGTCAAGCCCCGACCGTCAGGCGCTCACCCTAGTCTCGAATATCCAAAAGCTGCACGAGTCTCTAACGTGACCAACGATGAAAGCTCAACTAATATCTGCACCAGAAAGATGCAAAAGTGTAGTATGAGCACCAATTGCTAAGCAACGGGTACCCAGTAGGCATCATCGATCGACTGAGCGCATATAAGATATATAAGCAGTAATAAGCAGAATACAAGAAAGCAGTCACGGAAGCAATAAAGAAACACAATGAACTAGCACAAAGAGTAATCAACCAAGAATTACAAGTATACATGCTAGCACAAAACATAAACATAACACAGAAACACAGGTGTAAGGAAGAAGAACACAACTGTAATTCTTGTAATAATAGTATATATAAAGGAGAGAGTTTGGAAACATGGCGGTATACCGCTAACCTCAAGTAAGAAGGGAAAGAAGGAAAGCATTCCAACATAATCAACTAAAAGCCATGAAAGATAACAAAAACACACTAAACACCAATTCACAAGATAAATATGTACCGAGATCCATCCCACAATTTACAATCTAGAATGGAATAACTAAACCACCAGAACCACAAGCTTCTACTCAGAATCAAGATAAAGAACAATACCCGATAAACCACAATCGCTCGAGAGGACCTACAATGAAGCATCACAGATATAGGACTCACTAGCCCGTCAATACTCAAGCCCAAAACTTGGAGCCTCAATGGACTAACACTTACCAATTCACCATAACCAAGGACCATAACAATCTCTATAAGCTGACAAGAATAACATAATCTACCTATAGTCCCAACGGCCGCCCATACAACCGAGGAACACAATTAAGTGAAAACAAACCCTCCGGCCTACCATACAACTAGAGCATACACTGAACACACATCAAACAAGGGTGGAATACGAGTGAAATATGCATGATGATGATAATAATGGAATGAGTAATAGTAACTCTGTATGCACCTCCCTTGGTACTCTGGCAGGAGGACCCATAGTGGGACGTGCCCTCTATACCTCATCCTACGATGTATACCCCTCCTCTGGCATGCTTGGCCCTTTGGTTGGGTCTTGGAATGATAGGGCCCATAGAGGTCCCTGACCACATACAGTAACGAACGCGCAATCTTAGAGAATTAGAACCTCAAAGTACGTGCTCAGAATTAAACCGGGTCTAAAATAGTAGTAGTAATCTCAAAAGACCCTCTCAAAGGGTGACTGAAGTATACTCGGGCCTAAATCAGTGATAAAAGTCTCAATAACCCTCTCAAAGGGTGCCCAGAGCATATCCGGGTATAAATTAGTAATAAAAATTATAACACCTCAGAAATTAAACCAGCTATCTAAGTCTGAAACTCAAAAAAAAATCATGTTTCTAGGAATGACGGGCCAAAACCATGGACCGTGGTTCGAACCACGGGTCAGTGAATGGAACTGTGTTTCCTTTCTATCGATTCAGTCTCTGGTCTGGAACCACGAGTTGGTTCTACGGACCATGGTTCAGACCACAGGTACGTCCTGCTGGCTCGTGAAACTAGATAAGAGGCATGACAAGTCCCTCTACAAATGATGACTTAGTTCTATGACCCATCGTTCAAATGATGGACCATCCTTCTGAGTTGTGGGTTGATCTAGAGACTAACTAGGTCCTCAGCAACAACGAGTCAAATTAATGACCCGTCATCCATTCTATGGGTCCGTCGTGTTAACCCGTAGATTACTTTCTGCAGCCTGATTAGTTGGCCAAGAACCATGAGTTGGAACCACGGGTCGTGGTTCAAACGATGACCCCTAGAACTGACCATGATTCTTGAAGCTGACCCATTTTCCAGCTTTTTCTTAATTAAATATCAGGGGTATTTTAGCCATTACCCACCCTTTTAACTCCTAAATGATATCATTTTGGCTATTTCTAGAAGGGTTTCAACCCTCATTAGCCTAAGTCCCTTCTCATTACCTCATTCATCTCCCAAAAAGGAAAAGAACTCTCTCAAACTCAAGGTCTCAAGATCCAAGTTCAAGTCTCCTAAGTCTTTTCAATTCAAGTGGGTTAGCTTCAATCAAGGTATGTGGGTATTCAACATTGGGTTACTCTCATCCTTATGCCCAAAACCCCAAATTTCAAATTGTGATTTCATGAACTTTCAAATTAAGGTTTTTACCCAATTCTTATGGGTTTTAATATAAATTACCTTCTCATGATTTTATTATGAAATTCTATTAAACTGCATGATTTCGCATGGATTTTTACATATGAACTCCTCTTTTAGGAATTGAAGGTTAATTATGGTGAATCCTACATGCATGAAGTGATTTAAGAAATTGGGGAAAATGATGGCATGATTTCATGAATTTCAAGCAAGTGCGTGCCTAGTTCTTATATTTTATGAAAGTATATGTTATTATGAAATTGAAATAAGGCCATGCAAGTTTTCAAGTTATAAATTATGATAAAATGCAAGACACCCGATATTCCATCAATGCTCATGAATCAATTTCTAAACTATAATTCATGAGTAGTATGACGATCCGGGGTATGAACATGTTATGAAAAAGTTTGGCATCAGATATGTCATATGTATATGAGCTCATGTTATATGTTTTGGGAGTAGTATTTAGCACCAAGAGACGAGGGTTCAGATAACCCAAGTCCAAAACTATGTTGCCACCGTAAGTTGCCCTCTGTGACTTATTATGACAGGATCCTGGTACGACATGGTTCTAACTTTGTCCAGTTAGGACAGCCCTTTTCAGTAGGGGTACATGACACTGGACTCCATCTAGCTCAGCATGGTTTATGTCGGTTAAGAGAAACTCCCACATGATCATTTTCAAATTATGAAGTTATATGATTCTATACTTTGAACTTAAGTTTTCTTTCATATCTTATGTCTCCTATCTTAACACTTATTCGTGTCCTTTATTTATGTAACAAGTCATTTTAATTATGTTTTAACAGTTTTTATCATGTTTATGTATCGTGCTCATACTCGGTAGATCCTACAGTACTGACTCACATCTTGCGTTGCATCCTTTGTTGATGCAGATTCAAGTGTTCCTTCTCAGACCCGTGGCTAGAGCTTCCAAGCCACCTTATGTTAGTTATTGGTGAGTCCTCTTAGATCGAGGACTAGTTATGTTCTTAGTCAGTGTTAGCTATTGTATTTTCCATACTTCTAGTTAGCTGGGGTCTTGTCCTAGCAACTCTTTATGTCATGAGTAGATGCTTTTCAGACATAGACAGCTTTTGACTCTCTTTCTAGATTTTGTATTCCTATTTGACTTGATTATCCATTTATGTGATTCTGGATTTATCAATTATGATTCCGCTTATCCTTTGTTATGCTTGAGAATGCTATGACCAAGGGTTAGCTTAGAGAACTTGTGGTCCCAAGTCCCATTTTATGTCTAGGAGGTAACCTCGGGGAGTGACAAACCTAGTATCAGAGCCTCAGGTTCAAGAGTCCTAAGATGTCTGAAAGCCGCATCGAGTAGAGTCTCATTTATGTGTGTGAAGTGCGCCACACATATGAGAGGGAAGCTATGAGATGTCTTATAAAACTTCACTTTTTTCATGATTATATCGTGCGATAGAGCTTAACTCTAATATTCCTCTAATCCTTACCTTGTACATTTCAGATTATGCCTCGACGTGCTATGCCTCACTGAGCCACTTGGAATGCCGCTCCTCCAGTTCCTGCCCTCGAGGTCATGAATGAGGAATTCAGGAATGCCATTCATTTGCTAGACCAGACCTTGGCCACCCAGGACAACCAGTCGGCTCCTATTCCAGTCCACCCTCAAGGTGGGGTAGCGGCCTGGGTTCATGATTTTGTCCAAATAAACCTACCCAAATTTTATGGTGCGAAAGTGAGTGAGGACCCACTTAACTTTATTTATGCAAGTGATTGGTGTTGATTGTGTGGAGCTCGCATCCTACCAACTCAAGGATGTAGCTCATATCTGGTTTACCCAATGGAAGAAAGCTAGAGCTAGGGACGTGGTCCCTATGACTTGGGAGTGTTTCGAGGGAGCCTTCCTTGACTAGTTTTTTCCCCGAGAGTTGAGGCAAGCAAAGACTGAGAAGTTTGTGAACTTGAGACAGGGGTCGATATCAGGCCAAGAGTATAGTTTGAAGTTCACTCAGTTATCGAGGAATTCCCCTTCTATGGTAGCAGACCGGCATGACCAAATGAGTAAGTTTATCTATGGGGTTTCAGACATGGTGAAGAAGGAGTGAAGGTTTGCTATGCTGTTGAGTGATATGAATATTTCTAGATTCATGACTCATGCTCACCAGATCGAGGGGGACAAGTTTAGGGAGATGGCTAGGGAGAACAAGAGAGTTAGATCTGAGAGTTCAGGTTTTACCCATCAGAGGTCCGGTGGCAGGCAGTGCTCCTCATTTCAGAAGAAGTCATCAGGACCCATTCATTCTTCTCCTAGTGCTCCTACCCAGGCCCTGAGGCCTCATCATGATCAGGGTGGTAGAGGACCTAGTTCTCATTCGCAGTCTCAGGAAAGTGTTACTAGAGGACCATCACATCCCATTTGCAACAAGTGTGGGAAGAATCACCCGAGAGAGTGTCGCACAGGCACGGGAGCATGATTTAGGTGTGGACAAGCTGGACACATGGTTAGAGATTTCCCTTCAGCTAAGAAGGGGCAGGGTGGTAGTTAGGCTCAGTCTGCTCCAGCAACCCAGGAGGTCGACCAGCCCAGCAGGGCACAACTTCTAGTTCTGGTGGTCAGCATCAGAACTGTCTTTATGTTATATCCTCACGTCAGGACTAGGAGGGTTCCCCAGATGTTGTCATTGGTATGTTAGAAGTCTTCTCTTTTGATGTGTATGCTTTGTTGGACCCCGGTGCCTCTTTATATTTTGTGACTCCTTATGTAGCATGCAAATTTGAAATTTGTCCTGAATTGCTTTTAGAACCCTTTTGTGTTTTTACCCATGTTGGTGAGTCATTCTTATCCAAAAGAATCTACAAAAATTGACCTATCTCGGTCCTTCATAGATTCACTTCAGCGGATTTAGTAGAGTTGGAGATGACAGATTTTGATGTTATTCTTGGCATGGATTGGCTACATGCTTGTTATGCTTATGTTTATTGTCGTACTCGGGTTTTCAGTTTCAAATTTCCAAATGAACCCATTTTAGAATGTCAAGGTAGTCCCCCTTCCTCGAAAGGTCATTTCATATCTTATCTTAAGGCTAGGAAGATGATTTCAGAGGGTATATTTATCACATAGTACGGGCTATGGACACGGAGTCTGAAACCCCATCCCTTCAGTTGGTTTCTGTTATGAATGAGTTTCACGAAGTGTTTCTCGAGGATTTTCCTAGAGTCCCTCCCAAGAAGAAGATCTACTTTGGGATAGATCTTCTCCCAGATACGAATCCTATCTCTATTCCTCCCTATAGAATGGCTCCCGTGGAGCTTAAGGAGTTAAAGGATCAGTTGAACGATCTTCTTGATAAAAGTTTCATCAGTCCTAGCATTTCTTCATGGGGTACCCCAGTTTTATTTGTTCGAAAGAAAGATGGTTCTCTTAGAATGTGTATTGACTACCATCTGTTGAACAAGGTCACAATCAAGAATAAATATTCCATTCCTAGGATTGATAACTTGTTTGATCAGCTTCAGGGTGCTAGTTTCTTCTCCAAAATTGACCTCAGATCCAGTTATCATCAGCTTCGTATTAGAGAGTGTGATATTCCAAAGACAGCCTTCAAAACTCGATATGGTCATTATGAATTTGTTGTGATGTCTTTTGGTCTAACGAATGCTCCTGTAGCCTTTATGGATTTGATGAACCGTGTGTTAAAACAGTACCTGGATATGTTTGCGATTGCTTTCATTGATGATATCCTCATCTACTCTTGGAGTGAGGAGGAGCATGTAGACCATTTGAGAGTAAGGGCCGACAGTTATTTGTTAAGTTTAGCAAGTGTGAGTTTTGGATGTAGTCCATTGCATTTCTGGGTCATATTGTGACTAGGGATGGTATTCGAGTTGACTCTCAAAAGATTGAGGCGGTAAAGAACTGGCCTAGACCCACTTCCTCAAGCTTTTTGGGTTTGGATGGCTACTACATGAGGTTTGTGGAAGGATTTTCTTCCATTGCTGCCACTTTAACCCGATTAACTCAGAATAAGGTAAAATTTCACTGGTCCGACTTGTGTGAGAAGAACTTTCAGGAATTGAAGACTAGATTGACCACAGCTCCAGTGTTAGCTCTACCCGATGGGCTATATGATTTTGTTGTGTATTGTGATGCTTCTAGGATTGGTTTGGGTTGTGTTTTGATGCAGCGTGATAAGGTGATTGCTTATGCCTCTAGACAGGTTAAGACTCATGAGAAGAAATACCCTACTTATGATCTTGAGTTAGCAGTCGTGGTCTTTGCTTTGAAGATTTGGAGACATTATTTGTATGGGGTGCATGTGGATATATTCACCGATCATAAGAGTCTTCAGTATGTGTTCACTCAGAAGGAATTGAATTTGTGACAAAAGAGATGGCTTGAGCTCCTTAAGGATTATGACGTGAGTGTGCTTTACCATCCGGGTAAGGCCAATGTTGTGGCAGATGCACTTAGTAGATTATCGATGGGTAGTGTGTCTTTAGTCAAAGAAGGAAAGAAGTAACTGGTTAAGGAGGTTCATAGGCTAGCTAGGTTGGGAGTTTGACTTATGGACTCGACTGAAGGTGGTGTTATTGTTCAGAATGGTTCTGAATCATCCTTAGTAGCAGAAGTGAAGGCAAAGCAAGACAGTGATCCCATTTTACTTCAGCTTAAGGGTGCAGTCCATCAGCAAAGGGTTGAGGTGTTCTCCTAAGGGGGAGATGGTGTACTTCATTATCAGCATCGACTATGCATGCCAGATGTAGATGGATTGAGACACCAGATTCTAATTGAGGCTCATAGTTCCAGATATTCCATCCACCCCGGTGCCACCAAGATGTACCATGATTTACGAGAAGTCTTTTGGTGGAGTGGTATGAAGAGGGACATAGCCAGTTTTATGGCTAAGTGTCCCAACTATCAGCAGGTGAAGGTAGAGCACCAGCGACCGGGTGGCATGATTCAGGATATTGACCTTTCCACTTGGAAATGGGAAGCGATCAATATGTACTTTATTACAGGTTTGCCTCGTACTCGAAGGCAACATGATTCGATTTGGGTGATTGTTGACCGAATGACTAAATCATCCCATTTCTTTGCTGTTAAGACTACAGATTCAGCAGATGACTATACCAGACTCTACATCCGGGAGATAGTTTGATTGCATGGTGTTTCTTTGTCCATCATTTCAGATAGGGGTACTCAGTTTACTTCTCAGTTTTGGAGGTCATTTCAGAGAGGTCTTGGTACACAGGTGAAGCTTAGCATAACTTTTCAGCCTCAGATAGATGGCTAGGCAAAGCATACTATTCAGACTTTGGAGGATATGTTGAGAGCTTGTGTGATTGATTTCAAAGGTAATCGGGATGATCACTTACCTCTTATCGAGTTTGCCTACAACAATAGCTTTCACTCTAGCATCCAGATGGCTCCTTATGAGGCACTTTATTATCGGAGATGTAGATCTCATATTGGTTGGTTTGAGGTAGGTGAGGCAGCCTTGATTGGTCCATATTTGGTTCATGAGACTATGGAAAAAGTTCGGCTTATTAGGGAGAGGTTGAAGACCGCTCAGAGTCGACAGAAATCATACGCAGATATGAGGAGGAGAGAATTAGAATTTGAAGTTGATGATTGGGTTTTTCTAAAGGTGTCACCCATGAAGGGTGTGATGAGATTTGGCAAGAAAGAGAAGCTTAGTCCCTATTTTGTAGGTCCTTATCGGCATCTGAGAAAGGTTGGTAAGGTCGTTTATGAGTTGGATTTGCCATCGAATTTGGAAGCGGTTCATCCAGTTTTCCATGTTTCCTTATTGAAGAAGTGTGTTGGTGATCCGACCTTGATTATCCCATTGGAGGATGTAGGTGTGAAGGATAATCTTACCTATGAGGAGGTCCCTGTAGAAATCCTTGATCGTCATATTTGGAGGTTGAGGAACAAAGAAGTTTCTTCGGTAAAAGTTCTTTGGAGAAATCAGCTTGTTGAAGGAGCTACTTGGGAAGCAAAAGAGGCCATGAATGCCAAATATCCCCATCTTTTTCCTTCCGATTCCGTTCCAGTTTGAGGTAATAGTTTCATCCTTAGTATGTTCCTCCGATCCTACTCCATCAGTTACTCTCATGATCCTAGCATGCATTCATGTTTTCGAAGTTGATTTAACCATGTTTTAAGTTGAGAAGTTCAGTTTTCATGTTTATTCCTTGAATTCCATGTTTTGTTGCTGGTTGGGCTATTTTCCTCTTCAGTTTTCCCTTGTTTAGTCTTCATTCGAGGATGAATGATCCCAAGGGAGAGATATTGTAACACCTCAAAAATCAAACCAGCTATCTAAGTCTGAAACTCAGAAAATTTTCATGTTTCCAGGAATGACGGGCCCAAACCACGGACCGTGGTTCAAACCACGGGTCGTGCAATAGAACCGTGGTTCCCTTCTGTTGATTCAGTCTCTGGTCTGGAACCATGAGTTGGTTCTACAAATCGTGATTCAGACCATACTTCCATCCTGTCGACTCGTGGAACCAGATCAGAGGCATGACAAGTCCCTCTGAAAATAATGACTCAGTTCTACGACTCATCATTCAAATGATGGACCATCCTTCTGATTCGTGGGTTGACCCAGAGACCAGCTAGGTCTCCAGCAACGATGAGTCCAATTGACGACCCTTCATCCATTCTACGGGTCCGTCCTGTTGACCCATAGATTACTTTCCACAGCCTGATTAGTTGGCCAAGAACCACGAGTTGGAACCACGGGTCATGGTTCAAACGACGAGCCGTAGAACCGACCTGTGATTCCTGAAGCCGACCCATTTTCCAGCTTTTTCTTCATTAAATCCCAGGGGTATTTTAGTCATTACCCACCCTTTTAACTCCTAAATGATGTCGTTTTGGCTATTTCTAAAAGGGTTTCAACCCTCATTAGCCTAAGTCCCTTCTCATTACCTCATTCATCTCCCAAAAAGGAAAAGAACTCTCTCAAGCTCAAGGTCTCAAGCTCCAAATTCAAGTCTCCTAAGTCTTTTCAATTTAAGTGGGTTAGCTTCAATCAAGGTATGTGGGTATTCAACAATGGGTTCCTCTCACCCTTGTGCCCAAAACCCCAAATTTCAAATTGTGATTTCATGAACTTTCAAATTAGGGTTTTTACCCAATTCTTATGGGTTTTGCTATAAATTGCCTTCTCATGATTTTATTACGAAATTCAATTAAATTGCATGGGTTTTTACATATGAACTCATATTTCATTTATTGAAGGTTAATTATGGTGAATCCTACATGCATGAAGTGATTTAAGAAATTGGGCGAAATGATGGCATGATTTCATGAATTTCAAGCAAGTGCATGCCTAGTTCTTATGTTTTACAAAAGTATATGTTATTATGAAATCGAACTAAGGCCATGCAATTTTTCAAGTTATGAATTATGATGCAATGCAAGACACCCGATGTTCCATCAATGCTCATGAATCAATTTCTAAACTATAATTCATGAGTAGTATGATGATCCGGGGTATGACCATGTTATGAACAAGTTTGGCATCAGATATGTCACATGTATATGAGCTCATGTTATATGTTTTGGGAGTAGTATTTAGCACCGAGAGATGAGGGTTCAGATAACCCAAGTCTAAAACTACGTTGCTACCGTAGGTTGCCCTCTGTGGCTTATTATGACAGGATCCTGGTATGACATGGTTCTAACTTTGGCCGGTTAGGACAATCCTTTTCAGTGGGGGTACATGACACTGGACTCCATCTAGCTCAGCATGGTTTATGTCAGTTAAGAGAAACTCCCACATGATCATTTTCAAACTATGAAGTTATATAATTCTATACTTTGAACTTAAGTTTTCTTTCATGTCTTATGTCTCCTATCTTAATACTTATTCATGTCCTTTCTTTATGTAACAAGTCATTTTAAGTATTTTTTAACGGTTTTTATCATGTTCATGCATCGCTCTCATACTCGGTATATCCTATAGTACTGACGCACATCTTGCGTTGCATCCTTTGATGATGCAGATTCAGGTGTTCCTTCTCAGACCCGTGGCAAGAGCTTCCAGGCCACCTTCTGTCAGTTGTTGGTGAGTCCTCTTAGATCGAGGACTAGATATGTTCTTAGTCAGTGTTAGCTATTGTATTTTCCGTAATTCGAGTTAGCTAGGGTCTTGTCCTAGCAACTATTTATGTAATGAGTAGAGGCTTTTCAGACATAGACAACTTTTTAGTCTCTTTCTGGATTTTGTATTCCTATTTGACTTGATTATCCATTTATGTGATTCCGGATTTATCTATTATGCTTCCGCTTATCCTTTGTCATGCTTGAAAATGCTATGATGAAGGGTTAGCTTGGGCCACTTGTGGTCCCAAGTCTCCTGTTACATCTAGAGGGTAACCTCGGGGAGTGACAAAAATCAAGTTTAGTGCTCTGCCCTGCCGAGCCTAGTATCAGTAAAAAATCAAGTCTAGTGCTCTGCCCTGCCGAGCCTAGTATCAGTAGGAAATCAGGTGTGAAATCATCCAAATCCCATTTTATCATCATAAATACTAAAAACGGTCCCTCGAGTCCATGAAGGTTTAGAAAACCATTTACAGTCACCCCGAGGAAAAATCAATAGTAAAACATGCAGGGAAAAGGGAAAACCTTTTCATGTATGATATGCTCGTAAATAATAGAGTAGCCCAAAATGGCTCACAAACATTTCCTATCGGCCATGCACAGGCTCAACAACTCTAAAACAGTCATAACCAGCCTAGAAGGATATCTCTATGTCCGGGAGTCGCGGACATTCCCAAATAACCCATCATCTACATTTCAGAGTCGATACAAGGCCACACAGAACCATAGGGGTAATATACAATACTACATGAATACTACAATCAGTGTATGAAATAAATGGACCAAAAAGACGCACAAGGTCTGGGGTACCAACCTAAAACAACCCACCCAAGGATGCTAATTAATGCAGTTATAGCCTATATACGCAGAGTCTAGGTAAAGAAAGCCATAATCTACTTGTCGTTCGATGAATAGCTGCGGGGATGGCATCGTCTAGGCTCGAGAATGAAAATCAGAAATTAACAAGAAGGCTTACCAAATTAAAGAGGGGAAAAAGTTCATGAAGCAATGGTGAAGCTGCTCCAAGAAATTAATGGCCAAAAGAGAGCAAATGGAGCTTTGGGAGCTGATGTTAATGGTGGAAACGAGTTGGGGAAATAAAATAAAATGAAGGAGATAAGAAGACATTTAAAAGATGCTAGATACCGCAATTGCGGCACTTTTATCGCAATTACAGAGGCACAAATGAATAATGACCTCAGCAAATGCGGGGAAATCACCACAAATGTGGAACTTCACAATTTCAGCCAAAATACTATAAATGCGGCATTTTACCGCAATTGCGGTAGTCGCAAATTCGGTCAAATTCCGCAATCGCGGACCCACCAGATACAACAAAAATCAGCAACAGCCAAAACTTCTATGGGGCATTTCGGGAATAATCGAAACCCGATAATCAAAACCCAATAGTGTTATTAGAGTGGAAACAACGTTCCAGACTCAACGAAATTGATGAAACTACCATACGAGGTCGTTTAGGAGGAATGTTGACCCAAGTCATAACTAACTAACGCCAACCAAATATCTGAAATGAGCTCGGATCACCCAGGACCTGAATCAACAAACTACCTAACACAAACTCGTCATTCCGGAGCTAACAACGCTGATGGAATTTCCATCTGAGGCTGCTTTCTCCGAATGTTGACCAAAGTCAACCAAGCAAGCCCAACTAGCCTAAAAACACAAAACGAGAGAGAATTCCAAGCTGAAAAGCTCTTGGATCCTGACCAAAGGTCTAACTAGACCAAAGTCCATGCTTCAGAGCCAACAGAACTGTCAGAATTCGATTCCAAGTAGGTTCACCAAAAATGTTGACTGAAGTCAACAATTTCAAAAGCCTAAAGCTCTAAAATAAGGAATGGCCAAAAAGACCAAGCAAACGGCCCGGTCACCGAACTACCAGTCCCAACAAACCATAAAGGACTTGGGGCTGATACACGCAAGCTCTAATAGTTCAATAAAGGCAAAAATGTGTAAATGATAGAAAGGGTCATTACATCATCCACTACTAAAAAGACTTTCATCCCCGAAAGTCGGGAAAGAAGGAAACACTAGATATTAAAAGAACAACGGATACAAAGCCCACACTACTCTCTCAGACAACCTAGGTAGCCTCCACGACTGGATGGCACCCAATAGAATAGAACCAACAAAAGCAACCAAGCCTAAAACTCCTTACTAGCCAAGCTAGAATCCAAACTCAAGCTTCAAAATACCAAGGGTCTGCCAACCTAAACTAAACCTCGAGAATCTCAATCGGAAAGCACTGACAATAACACTAAAAACCAGAGAAGCAAGGCGACTAACACACAGAACTCGAATCTTCAAAACCACGACCAAGTTTACCAGAAAAAGCCATCACCCAAAATTCTAACTCATGAACCGCTGATCTGCAAACCCTTTTATTCTGAACTCAATCCTTTTGCACCACGAACAAGAAGCTTCATGCAAGTCAAACACTAAAATTCCTTCCAAGCAAGGTATAGTCTACTGGCCTTTGTCATTTAAGATAACAACCCTTAGCATATCATCAAAAACTAGAGTTACCTGCCCCGACTGACCATAAAGCGATGAACGAACACTTTTGCTAACATCAAACTCGGCTGAACAACCCATCTAAACCCAACTAAAGTTTGCACACCAAGGTAATAACGGACAAAGAGGGAAGAACAAGAAGGAAAGAAAACAAAAGAAGGATATGTGAGTTAATATTCAAACTCTTGAATTTATGAGCAACAAGGGACTTGATACCCTCACCTCCCAATTGAATTCAATAATTCAAACACAAACTCTAGTTTCAGAAAATCAAAGGAACTCAAGAAACCACAAATGAGCAACCTTCGATTAACCAAACCAAGAAGTTCACCAACAATTCCAAGATCCACACTACTAAAATTACCAACTAATGCTAGGCTTCACCTAGAAACTACAAGCTAAATACCTAGAAACTACAAGCTTCAAAGCTCAATATTCAATATTTATCAAAAACTAGTCTTCAAAATAAAGAAAAGCTACTACTTATACTAAGGAAATAAGAAGACACTGACTTTTTACAATATTGCCCTTAATGAAGCAAGGGCCTTGTTTGGTTGTCTTCTTTATGGATTCTTGAATTTAAAGCCTAGCCACTTGTACAAATGGCCTCTTTTCTTCATCCACGTCACTCCCACGGACTCATAAGCTTTCCTTTGCATGAACATCGTATGTGTTATCTATGCCATCCATGCTCGTGTCAACCATGCTATCCATGCTAGTATCATCCTCTCCTTCTTGAAAATGATTCGTTCTCGAATCCAAACCTTAAAACATATGAGAAGGACAACAACCAAAACATCCTCAAAGCAGGAGGGTTAGTACAAGGGTTAGCAATAATATCATCATGCCAAGGAGGCACAAATTTGAGGTACAACCAAATATCCTTTGCTTCCAATAAAAGCAACTCATAATACAAGGTGCAAAGGTTTTGATTATGATAAACATCAAGAGACAAGGCAAATACAAAGGTCTTCGTGGCATCAAGAATTCCAAAAGATGGTATCATATTTAACTTTGGAGCCATAAGACACAATTGTTTCATTGTCTCGCAAGAAGGCCACACCAAAAGTGGTGCAATCATGGTGGTGAACACCATAAGGGTTCATTAGGGTGAAAGAAGTAAAAGACCCACATATCGTGGTCACAAAGATAATTGGACAAATTAAAGGAACCCCTACCTCTATAGAAAACAAATTTAATACAAACATAGACATCATCATATGCAAAGAGGTAGTAAAGAAAGGTGTCAAGATTGTCAATCCTCTTCAAGGTTCCCTCACATGCAAGATCACAATTTGGTTCATGAATCTTATCAAGCACATCAACACATGTTGGGACACATGAAGAAGACAAGATACTTTGTAGGAAAAAGTCACCTTCCTTCCTCAAGTTGCTATCCCCAATTTGACCCACACCACCATTAAGACCAAAGAGATTAGAATTCGAGCCATCGCATGAATTAACTAACTCATCTTCATATTTAACAAACAAAGGTGGGGTGTCATACAAAGGATCACAATTATCATCAATTTCATAAGGATAATCACTAGTTGGATTTTTCAAACCATCAAACAAATCAATGTTAGCTTTATCCCAAGGATCATCCCTTTTGAAAAGTGATAGGCCGATGTCTTCAAGTGGGTAGTTAGTACAATCTTCACCCACATCTTGCTTGTCATCTTGACCAAGCTTCACCTCACAAGTAAGAGGGCCACAGTCCCTCAAGAAGGAAGTTCCTTCCTCAGGAAAGGTGTCATCATCCCATAGTGGATTACCAAATAACTTGTAGCCTCCAAGAGTAGCTACACTTTCAACATTATAAGAGCTACCACTATGCACACTTTTAATAGTCATGTCATCATCAAATAAGATATTATCCTTAACAACATATTCCATCACACGAGTTCTTTGAGAGGCACAAGTAATGGAATCACTAATCAAGGAATCATTATCTAGAAGCAAGGAACCTACATGACTATTCACATGATCAACTACATCAACATCATCACTAAATTGAGGTTCATTTAGCACATCACAAAATTCCTCATTTAATGGACAAGTATCACAAGAAAGTTGATCACCACAATTTGCAACACACAAGAAAGATCTATTAAGCTCACATGGTAAAGGCTCATTAAGATCATACAAAGATAAACTATCACTCACACTCAATTGGCTATTAGCCACACAATGATCCATCAAGTTTAATAAAGTGCAAGAGTTAGCTTTGTTACCTTGTAGCTCATAGGAAGAATTGCCTTCACCTTGGTTATCAATATTTGAGTACAATTGCTCTCTTTGGAAGCTTTCAACCACTTTATGATGCTCCACATTTTGAGGTTCCACAATAGGTTCGCTTTCAAGAATACCTGCACAAGTATCAAGACAACTAGAGAAACAAGAAATGTAACATGAGTTAAGATAAGGTTGTGACAACCCTCTCACATCACTCCACACAACCTCTCCTTTTTTCACTCTAGAGTTGTCACTTATCATACCCTTACTCCTCTCAATCTTTTGTCTCTCAATTTCATTGGAGTTAGGACAAGTGCCAAGTATCCCTTGCGAAGGGTTAGATGATCCCTTCACTTCAAGCTTCCATTTTGGTGCATAAGGAGTTGATGTGTTTTCTTCTCTAGGAAATATTAGTGGAAAGAGAAGTTCCCCTTTGCGATCTATGATATACTTGTACCAATCTTGTGCATGTGGAATCCTATGACTTTGGAACCAAGGATTTCCCAAACATATGTGACAAGTATCCATGGGAGCTATATCACACCAAACCTTCTCTTGATATTTCCCAAGTGAAATAGGTACTTGCACCCTTTTATTAACATGATACCCTTTTTGAGTAACAAAGGAGTCTCGCTTCGGCCAAAAAGGTATCCCAAACAATTCAACCAATTGAGGGGTTATAAAGTTAGAAACACTATGATCATGAAGGACAAGATCAAACCCCGTAGTATGATAAACATTCACTTTTGTTTCAAGACTTCGCCTCTCCGGGTCTTGCCTATCTTGAAACATCAACTTGTCTCTACTTCCTCTAATACCATTTCTATATCGTGTACAAGACACATTGGTATTAGGATAAGAATCGCACATTATCATATTTCGAGAAGTAGGAAATGTACCTCTTCTATAGCCCATACGATATCTTCGAATTAGTACCAACCATACATCAATACCTTCTCTTTTAGGATAGAAAGTCGCACAAGATGAGGAAGGACATTCAACCTCACAACTTCCATTTTCATCAAGATTTCCCTCAAAGGATTCACAAGACATACGGAAGGAAGCATTGTACCTCACATCGCCTTCATTCTCATGGTGTGGAAAATGAGAACTTTCATAACCTTCTTCTCCACTATAATATTCTCCACAAGGTTCCTCTACCCCTTCAACATCATCACAAGAGCTATAAGCTCCATTCATCACATATTCATCTCCGGAGTAGTAGTTCTCTCCATCATAATGTTCATGAACACATGATCCTTCATATCCCTCATTGGCTCCATCATAGCCTTCATAGGCCTCAACATTAGAATCATAGCCTCCATCGCTACAAATAGAGCTTTCCATGTCATCATCACAAGTATCCGAAGCTATGGATGACATGCTACCTTATATCTCCTTTTGTACCTACAACACTCAACAAACAATATTAGTAGAAAAAGCCTCACATCACTCGTATGCAAACTCTCAACTCACCTCCTAAAATGTCGTCTCAAAATTGGTAGTGAACTAGCTTTGCTTGATCAATTCAAGATCACCTATCCTTTGTAGTGGAGTGGATTTTTGTGACTCTTGAAAGACGGACGACTCGATTGAAGGTAAAAGGACTTGAATCAAGAAATTTATCAACGAATTAAGATGAGAAAAGTTGAAGAAAAAAAGCACGAAAGAAAACGAACTCAAAAAAAACTAAGTAACAAAAGTAGAAAAGTTACTTGTGTTGCTTAATTTGAAGAATCAAAGAGATGATTTGATGATTAAAACTAGTTAACAAGTAATTAAAGATGTTAATTAGTAGAGAAATAGAAGAAAAATGAGTGTAGAAGAAGAAATTTGAAGTTTGGACACTTAGAAAAATTTTGAGGTCTTAAGAGTTTCAACACTTAGAAAAATTTTGGGGTCCCAAAATTTGAAGCATTCTGTCCAAGTTTGCAAGTGTGCATTTCAGCCCCCAAAACTTTTTCTAAGGGGCAGATTTGGTCCTTTGGATTTTATTTTATTTTATTTTTTAAAAAAAAAATTCCACTTGTGGACCCAACAAACATCTTTGACTACTTTGACTTGGAAAAGTTGGATCAAATGTATCTTTTGACTTCTTTTTCTTCAAGATGTTCTTGATGAATATCAAAAACACCTAGAACACCAAGAACACACACTAAATACCAACACCTTCAAATCAACTCGAAATTGGCTCAAACTTTAGGATTAGCTTCCCCTCGACTTGGGGAACAAACCCCAATAGTTTTTAAGCACCAATTTCTCCCCAATCCAAAGACCCACTTTTCAAGTTTGCAAGTTTTCAAAGCTTCAAAGTCCTTCAATGACAACTTCACTTCTACAACTCCAAATTGAATATAATTTGAAATCTAGACTCAAAAAATACTAGGGAACAAGAATCTAGTGTCAAAAACAAGAAATCAAACAAGAAAAAAATTCGGTTTTTTTTTTTTGGACGATTTTTTTTTTTTTGGATTTTGAAGATATCAAAATCCCAAGACTTAGATTTGTGGAAACAAACCTAAACCGAGCTCTGATACCAAATGATAACGGACAAAGAGGGAAGAACAAGAAGGAAAGAAAACAAAAAAAGGATATGTGAGTTAATATTCAAACTCTTGAATTTATGGGCAACAAGGAACTTGATACCCTCACCTCCCAATTGAATTCAATAATTCAAACACAAACCCTAATTTCAGAAAAATCAAAGGAACTCAAGAAACCACAAATGAGCAACCTTCGATTAACCAAACCAAGAAGTTCACCAACAATTCCAAGATCCACACTACTAAAATTACCAACTAATGCTAGGCTTCACCTAGAAACTACAAGCTAAATACCTAGAAACTACAAGCTTCAAAGCTCAATATTCAATATTCATCAAAAACTGGTCTTCCAAATAAAGAAAAGCTACTACTTATACTAAGAAAATAAGAAGACATTGACTTTTTACAATATTGCCCTTAATGAAGCAAGGGCCTTGTTTGGTTGTCTTCTTTATGGATTCTTGAATTTAAAGCCTAGCCACTTGCACAAATGGCCTCTTTTCTTCATCCACATCACTCCCACGGACTCATAAGCTTCCCTTTGCATGAACATCGTATGTGTTATCTATGCCATTCATGCTCATGTCAACCATGCTATCCATGCTAGTATCATCGTTAGGAAAAGCGTGTATGAACACCCTGCATTGATGGAGAAATTTCTAAACTATAGAATGAACCCAACTTCGTTGAACCATGTCAAGCCTGAATCAACTGAAAGCAAATGACCAGGGCAACCTGCCCAATAGACCCATACAAAAACCAAGCCTCTACAAGGAGTGTGGTAAGCCTACCACAAGTTTGAAATCACCAGCTAAGCTCCAAACTCTAAGAATACTCAAACACCACTCAGATTTGAATTCCCCTTACAACTCTCACCTTAGGAAGAAGCCCACCATGCCATGAATATTAAGTTAAACACCCCGAAGGTAAAGGAAAAGGTGCCTAGGGTTCAAAGCTACCATCTATCCATAGAAATCCTTGCATAGACCTTCAACTCACCCCTTTGGCTCAAATCAACCCCTCTACTGTATCAGCACACAAACCAACCATCTCAAAGCATACAACATACTGAACTTCTAGTCTATACTGGCCGAGTCTAACCAATGCGAGAATCTCATATAAATGACAACCCCCAAAGACCCAACTAAACAAGCAATTCAAACTCTCAGCAATGAAGGCGACGATCAATCTCAAAGTACCATTAGAACTCATAATAGGCTTGCTAGTCTTACCCTGCACAACCTGATCATATAAGCATACACCACTGCTGGATCTCGAACTTATATCGTTGAATCTGTACAACCAGGGTAGAAGGAATCTCGTACTAATTAGAACACCACTGGCATCTAGAATGTCCAGCCTAACTCAAGGGTTAGCCAAGGACTAGGTGTCCAAGGCTAAAATGGGTAAGCGAAGTTGTCTGGACTCATTGTCTTCCAACCCAAGGAGCTGCAACTGAAAAAAACCAACCATAAACCATCTGGAGTAGTTTGCTAGCCCATGATACTGAAACCCAACTTTAAAACTGCCAACCAAAGCCTTTGTTGAGCCCGTATGCTGCCAATGAACCCTTAGGAACTGAAGCTAACTAGGCTTGAATATGCAAGTTTCCAAAACCATAGTTGCTACTGAAATCTCAAATCAATCGAGGGAAAACCACTGCAATCCGTAGTCGGTCGAACCAAGTCACCAACCCATAACCCAAAGCAATCTCTCAATCGCCACCTCAGTCAACTACTAAAACACCTAAGCACGAGCAAGGAGCCATCTCCCTCCTTTTCCCACTAAACGAACCCTTCCTTAGCATATACCAAACCCTACAGACTCTTTTTCAAATCAAATGTGGAGCCATTTCCTTAGCCCCTACATTTACATTGTCAAAACTCAACAAGGTAGAAGAAAATGGGTTGGATGCCCGACTCACCCACTATGCTATGAATACAACTCAACCACGAGGCTACGGCCAACACTTAGTCAAAAATGCTAAATCCAAACTCAATCACAATACTAATTTAAAAGCTCAACCAGAGGGCTACGATCGAAATTCATTTCAACTGGAACTGTGGAAAATGGTAAGACAACCCAACAGGACAAGAAACTGATGGAGACTATGGGAACAATCAACATACCTTCCAACCTCCTAAACTAACAAAATAAAGAGGGTTGATTCTAATCACCTAAAAAACAAAACCAATCTATGCACCCTAGCATAATCGACACCTCTCAACTTAAGACAAAGCTCAAACTCCAGCACAACCACCGATAACACCAAACCAACACAAGAACTTTTAGCAAATGCTAGGAAGCAGCCTAGGCAACAACCATCTAGGACCACTCAAAAAGGAAAGACTCAAGACAAGTTAGAGCCACCGTGAAACAGGAAATAAACCCAACCAGAAACAGACTAACAAGAACTACCCACGAGCTACAACTCAGGGTAAAACACCTCACAAGGATAACTCACCCCCCATCCACTACTAAGGAATAAACTACCAAGAAAACAATGCATAAATACTACAACTCAGGTATCCAAATAACTAAACAAGTAGCAGGTAGGTGTATAAGAAAATAAATAATAGAAGGGAAGGAATTGCAACGCTTGCATTACTATCATAAGTTGAAGGTAACAAAAGTCTTACCTGGAGCAATGATGTTAGGAACCTCTACCTCTGGCCTACCAAGAGGGGCATCAGACTGACGGTGTCTAACACTGGTTGGAATAGTCGAAGCTAAAGGCTTTGTCATCCCTTGATAGGGACAGTCTCTAGAATAATGACCAATCACCCCACAACTATAGCAACCCAAAAAAGCCCTACTCCGACACACGGTGCCTGTCGACTCTGGATGGATGCCTGAACCACCGTAGCCTTACTGGCTATCCTGACCCTGCTGAATGTAAAGTAGGACTGTGGGGTAATCCTTAACCAAGTGCCCACACTCCCTACACCGATAACAAACTTTACCAAGTGGATCCTGACGGGATGATCCAAATGGGCCTGACTGGAAACCACGTCCTGCACACTCTGAAGGAAAATACCAAAGAATATACGGTGTCCTCTAGAACTGGGGTAGCTGGAAATCCAATCAGAGGCTAGGCTATCCCCACACCCCCTATCTGATACGGTAAAATCTCACTCTGAAACCCTGGCACTGACAGAAGCACTGAAGCAATAGGCACAGAAGCCTCGACACCAACCGTTGTTGAACTCATCTTAGGCATCTGAGAAGGAATGAAACAACCAAAGTTTAGAAGCCAATAGAGCCAGGAACACATGATAAGGAGCCAATAATATGGAACTCTTCCTAACAATGCCCTGTACCCTCCCACAGATAGGATAGGAACGTCATCATATCGATCCATGAGACTCTTCTTAGACACTTGCTTCTCTACCACAACACCGATGAACCTAGGGTTGTGATAGCAAGCTGTCACAACCTGATTTCTCAGGTCCTGATGGCGCCTACAACCTCCCAGTAGGTGAACTAATTCCCGTGAACAGTTAGTATGGGCTACTATCTAACCAATACGCACAATAAGCAGAAATAAGTGGAAACATAATATAAAGATAAGACAAAGCAGAAGCAATAACCTGAATAAGGACATAATGAAACTATACTAACCCCAAGACTTGGTATCGATAGTACAAAATCTTCTAATTGAATACAAGTGTTAGAAATAACAAAATGATAAGTACACCTGTCTCTGAATATACAGGAGTAACAGTACAAAATATGAGATATGGTCAAGCCCCGAGCGTTAGGCGCTCACCCTAGTCTTGAATATCCAAAATTTGCACGAGTCTCCAACGTGATCAACGGTGAAAGATCAACTAATATCTACACCAAAAAAATGCAAAAGTGTAGTATGAGCACCAATTGCTAAGCAATGGGTACCCAGTAGGCATCATCGGCCGACTAAGCGCATATAAGATATAAAAGCATTAATAAGCAGAATACAAGAAAGCAGTCATAGAAGCAAGGAAGAAGCACAAGGAACTAGCACAAAGAGTAATCAACCAAGAATTACAAGTACACATGCTAGCACAAAACATAAACATAACATAGAAACACAGGTGTAAGGAAGAAGAACGCACCTGGAATCCTTGCAACAATAGTATATAAAAAGGAGAGAGTTTAGAAACATGGCATATACCGGTAACCTCAAGTAAGAAGGAAAGAAGGAAAGCAATCCAACATAATCAACTAAAATCCATAAAAGATAACGAAAACACACTAAACAACAATTAACAAGATAAGCATGTACCGAGATCCATCCCATAATTTACAACCTAGAATGGAATAACTAAACCACCAGAACCATGAGCTTATACTCAGAATCAAGATAAATAACAATACCTGATAAACCACAACCGCTCAGGAGGACCCACAAGGAAGCCTCACAGATATATGACTCACTAGCCCCTCAATACTCAAGCCCAAAACTCGGAGCCTCAACGGACTAACATTTACCAATCCACAAGAACCAAGGACCATAACAATCTCTATAAGCTGACAGGAATAACATAATCTACCTACAGTCCCAACAGCCGCCCATACAATTGACGAATGCAATCAAGTGAAAACAAACCCTCCGACTGCCCATATAATCGGAGCGTACACTAAACACACAACAAACAAGGGTGGAATCTGAGTGAAATATGCATGATGATAATAATGATGGAACTGGTAATAGTAACTCTGTATGCACCTCCCCTGGTACTCCGACAGGAGAACTCATGGTGGTACGTGCCCACTATACCTCATTCTACACCGTATACCCCTCCTCTGGCATGCTCGGCCCTTTGGCCAGGTCCTGGATTGGTAGGGCCCATGGAGGTCCCTGATCATATACAGTAACCAATGCGAAATCTCATAGAATCAGAACCTCAAAGTACGTGCCCAGAATTGATCCGGGTCTAAAATAGTAGTAGTAATCTCAAAAGACCCTCTCAAAGGGTGCCCAAAGTATACTCGGGTCTAAATCAGTGGTAAAAGTCTCAATAGCCCTCTTAAAGGGTGCCCAGAGCGTATTCGGGTCTAAATTAGTAATAAAATTCAAGTCTAGTGCTTTGCGCTACCGAGCCTAGTATCAGTAGGAAATCAAGTCTAGTGCTCTGCCCTGCCGAGCCTAGTATCAGTAGAAAATCAGGTGTGAAATCATCCAAATCCTATTTTATCGTTATTTACACTAAAAATGGGCCCCCGGGACCATGCAAGTTTAGAAAACCATTTACAGTCGGCCCGAGGCCAAATCAGTAGTAAAATATGCAGGGAAAACTTTTTCTTGTATGATATGCTCACAAACAATAAAGTAGCCCAAAATGGCTCACAAACATTTCTTATCGCCCCTGCACAGGCTCAACGACAGTCATAACCAGCCTAGAAGGATATATCTATGTCCGGGACTCATAGACATTCCCAAATAGTCCACCATCAATGTTCCAGAGTCAATACAAGGCCACATAGGACCATAAGAGTAATATACAACACTACACAAATTCTACAATCAGCGTATGAAATAAATGGACCAAAAAGATGGGCAAGGTCTGGGGTACCAACCTAAACTAACCCACCCAAGGATGCTAATTAATTCAGTTATAGCCTATATATGCAGAGTCTAGGTAAAGAAAGCCATAACCTACCTGTCGTCCGACGAATAGCTGCGGGGATGGCGTCGTCCAGGCTCGAACTACTCTGAGAAGCTCCAAATTATGAAACCACTATCAATACAATAATCTAGTCAAAACAAGACTAATGATACCCATGTTGCTATAAACATAACCGAGTCAAAATCTGGGTCACAAACGGGCCCGTAGGCCTCATAACCCAAAATTGGAAATGAAAAACACACATGTGTTCTTTACTATCCCGAGAGCACATGCTCACAATTTGAGCGAAAACGGACACTAAATAGGGCTCCAAAACAGCCCACCCATTTAAGAATTCAAGAAGAATCAAATGAATGAAAATCAAAAATTAACAAGAAGGCTTACAAAATTAAAGACGGGAAAAAGGTCATGAAGCAATGGTGAAGCTGCTCCAACAAATTGATGGCCAAAAGAGAGAAAATGGAGCTTTGGGAGCTGATGTTAATGGTGGAAATGAGTTGGGGAAATAAAATGAAATGAAGGAGAGAAGAAGACATTTAAAAGTTGCCACATACCGCAATTGTGGCACTTTTATCGCAATTGCGGAGGCACAGATGAATAGTGACCTCCGCAAATGCAGAACTCCATAATTTCAGCCAAAATACCGCAAATGCGAACAAAATACCATAAATGCGGCCAAAATACCAAAAATGCGGTATTTCACTACAATTGCGGTAGCCGCAAATGCGGTAGCCGCAAATGCGGTCAAATTCCATAATTGCGGACCCACCAGATACAACAAAAATTAGCAACAGCCAAAACTTCTACGGGGCATTCCGGGCATAATTGAAACTCGATACTCAAAATCTAATAGTGCTATTAGAGTGGAAACAACGTTCCGGATTAAACGGGATCGATGAAACTTTAATACGAGGTTGTCTCAGAAGAATGTTGACCCAAGTCAACACTAACTAACGCCAACAAAATATCCAAAATGAGCTCGAATCACGCAGGACCCAAACCTACCAACTACCTAACACAAACTCGACATACCAGAGCTAATAGTGCTGGCGGAATTTTCATCTGAGGTCGTCTTCTCCGAATGTTGACCAAAGTCAACCAAGCAAGCCCAACTGCCTGAAAACACCAAACAAGAGAGAATTCTAAGCTGAAAAGCTCCTGGATCCCGACCAAAGGTCTAACTAGACTAGAAGGATATATCTATGTCCGGGACTCATAGACATTCCCAAATAATCCACCATTTATGTTCCAGAGTCAATACAAGACCACATAGGACCATAAGGGTAATATACAACACTTCACAAATTCTACAATCAGCGTATGAAATAAATGGACCAAAAAGATGGGCAAGGTCTGGGGTACCAACCTAAAATAACTCACCCAAGGATGCTAATTAATTCAGTTATAGCCTATATATGCAGAGTCTAGGTAAAGAAAGCCATAACCTACCTGTCGTCCGATGAATAGATGCGGGGATGGCGTTTTCCAGGCTCGAACTACTCTGAGAAGCTCCAAATTATAAAACCACTATCAATACAATAATCTAGTCAAAACAAGACTAATGATACCCATGTTGCTATAAGCATAACTGAGTCAAAATACGGGTCACAAACGAGCCCGTAGGCCTCATAACCCAAAATCGGAAATGAAAAACACACATGTGTTCTTTACTATCCCGAGAGCACATGCTCACAATTTGAGCGAAAACGGACACTAAATGGGTCTCCAAAACAGCCCACCCATTTAAGAACTCAAGAAGAATCAAATGAATGAAAATCAAAAATTAACAAGAAGGCTTACCAAATTAAAGATGGGAAAAAGGTCATGAAGCAATGGTGAAGTTGCTCCAACAAATTGATGGCCAAAAGAGAGAAAATGGAGCTTTGGGAGCTGATGTTAATGGTGGAAACGAGTTGGGGAAATAAAATGAAATGAAAGAGAGAAGAAGACATTTAAAAGTTGCCAGATACCGCAATTGTGGCACTTTTATCGCAATTGCGGAGGCACGGATGAATAGTGACCTCCGCAAATGCAGAACTCCATAATTTCAGCCAAAATACCGCAAATGCGACCAAAATACCACAAATGCGGCATTTCACTACAATTGCGGTAGCCGCAAATGCGGTCAAATTCCATAATTGCGGACCCACCAGATACAACAAAAATCAGCAATAGCCAAAACTTCTACGGGGCATTCCGGGCATAATTGAAACTCGATACTCAAAATCTAATAGTGCTATTAGAGTGAAAACAACGTTCCGGATAAGAAGGGATCGATGAAACTTTAATACGAGGTTGTCACAGAAGAATGTTGACCCAAGTCAACACTAACTAACGCCAACCAAATATCCAAAATGAGCTCGGATCACCCAGGACCCAAACCAACCAACTACCTAACACAAACTCGACATTCCAGAGCTAATAGTACTGGCGGAATTTCCATCTGAGGCCGTCTTCTCCGAATGTTGACCAAAGTCAACCAAGCAAGCCCAACTGCCTGAAAACACCAAACAAGAGAGAATTCCAAGCTTAAAAGCTCTTGGATCCCGACCAAAGGTCTAACTAGACTAGAAGGATATATCTATGTCCGGGACTCATAAACATTCCCAAATAATCCACCATCTATGTTCCAGAGTCAATACAAGACCACATAGGACCATAAGGGTAATATACAACACTACACAAATTCTACAATCAGCGTATGAAATAAATGGACCAAAAAGATGGGCAAGGTCTGGGGTACCAACCTAAAATAACCCACCCAAGGATGCTAATTAATGCAGTTATAGGCTATATATGCAGAGTCTAGGTAAAGAAAGCCATAACCTACCTGTCGTCCGACGAATAGCTGCGGGGATGGCGTCTTCCAGGCTCGAACTACCCTGAGAAGCTCCAAATTATGAAACCACTATCAATACAATAATCTAGTCAAAACAAGACTAATGATACCCATGTTGCTATAAACATAACCGAGTCAAAATCTGGGTCACAAACGGGCCCGTAGGCCTCATAACCCAAAATCGGAAATGAAAAATACACATGTGTTCTTTACTATCCCGAGAGCACATGCTCACAATTTGAGCGAAAACGGACACTAAATGGGCTCCAAAACAGCCCACCCATTTAAGAATTCAAGAAGAATCAAATGAATGAAAATCAAAAATTAACAAGAAGGCTTACCAAATTAAAGACGGGAAAAAGGTCATGAAGCAATGGTGAAGCTGCTCCAACAAATTGATGGCCAAAAGAGAGAAAATGGAGCTTTGGGAGCTGATGTTAATGGTGGAAACGAGTTGGGGAAATAAAATGAAATGAAGGAGAGAAGAAGACATTTAAAAGTTGCCAGATGCCGCAATTGTGGCACTTTTATCGCAATTGCAGAGGCACGGATGAATAGTGACCTCCGCAAATGCAGAATTCCATAATTTCAGCCAAAATACCGTAAATGCGACCAAAATACCACAAATACATCCAAAATACCACAAATGCGGCCAAAATACCACAAATGCGGCATTTCACTACAATTGCGGTAGCCGCAAATGCGGTCAAATTCCATAATTGCGGACCTACCAGATACAACAAAAATCAGCAACAGCCAAAACTTCTACGGGGCATTCCGGACATAATTGAAACTCGATACTCAAAATCTAATAGTGCTATTAGAGTGGAAACAACGTTCCGGATTAAACGGAATCGATGAAACTTTAATACGAGGTTGTCTCAGAAGAATGTTGACCCAAGTCAACACTAACTAACGCCAACCAAATATCCAAAATGAGCTCGGATCACCCAGGACCCAAACCACCCAACTACCTAACACAAACTCGACATTCCGGAGCTAATAGTATTAGCGGAATTTCCATCTGAGGTCGTCTTTTCCTAATGTTGACCAAAGTCAACCAAGCAAGCCCAACTGCCTGAAAACATCAAACAAGAGAGAATTCCAAGCTGAAAAGCTCCTGGATCCCGACCAAAGGTCTAACTAGACTAAAGTCCACGCTCCGGAGCTAACAGAACTATTGAAATTTGATTTCGAGAAGGTTCACCAAGAATGTTGACTGAAGCCAACGATTTCAAAAGCCTAAAGCTCTAAAATAAAGAACGGCCAAAAAGACCAAGCAAATGGCTCGGGCACCAAACTACCGATCCCAATAAGCCATAAATGACTTGGGGCCGCTACATGCAAGCTCTAATGGTTCAAGAAAGGCGATAACGTGTAAATAACCAGAAGGATCATTACAATATATATATATATATATATATATATATATATATATATATGTATATATATATATGTATATATATATCTTCGCTTTCCTTAGCTTAGTTAGTCGGCCTTGGGGTGGTTACTTTAGATATTTATCGTATGGAATTCCTGGTAGTTCTCGAGATAGGTTAGAAGCTTGATTATCATTTTTACTTATTCGTTCTATCTTCATATTATTTATTCATATTTATGTATTTGTGGTCCCGAGGCCATATTCCTTAACTCCTTAAGGATTGTTTCTCCCTCCTTTTGCCATTTTAGTATGAATTAACCGCGTTAGTTTAGATTTGGGGTAGTTTTTGCCTTAAGGTAAGTTCCTGAAGGAGGTAGTTAAGAGTTCGGTCCTTCTACATACTATCTTAGAATGTTGACCCTTTTCATGTAGCTTGTGGACCTTATTGATTTAGTGTGAATTAACTAGACATGATTATTCATCTATGTCCTTGTATTGTGGCTCTTTTCTTCATGGCATATGAAAGGCACGATTTAAAACACAATTTTCGATTTCAGAAATGAATTTTTGAGAACATCTTTGGTACTCTGGCTTTCTTACGGAAAACTTGGTATATTTTATGAAATATTAATTTGAGTTAAATGTGCATGCCCAAGGGAAAGTGTTCTGAGTGATTTTACTGGTATTTTATACTTGCATGCTCGAGAAAAAGTATTTTGGGTGGTTTTACTGGTATTTTAAACTTGCATGCCTAAGGAAAAGTGTTCCGAGTGGTTTTTATTGATTATCGTCATGGCACGATTTTTGAGATATGGTTTGGAGTTGGTATACAGATTTCACGAGTCCCTCATGGGTTCTGCCTTTGCAAGCTATAGCTGGAGGAGGAGTATACAGTACTATTGGCACTTGTCACAAATCATATGGCATCTCATGGCATGATTCCACCTGCATTACCCCATTAGGTTGATTGTTAGTCACTATTATTTTTTTTTCACCCTGCGGACTTATCGGGGGGTCTGGCTGGGTCTATTGTTTGCTGGTTGTACCTTCCGGGCATATGGGGGTCCTATTAGGTTATTCTGTGATTGGGTGTACCTTCTGGGCTTGTGGGGGCTCGATTAGGTTGTAGCTAGACTACTCTACTTTGTTTTACTTCACGTCGCTCTACGTTTCATATTTTTAAGCTTCGCTTAGCTCATTATTTTTTGCATTATTATTTTCTAGCTATGAACTTTATCCTTATACTGATTCCCTCGTTATTTCCTTTTAGTATATTCACATTTTCGGTACTTATATCTTATTTGAGCTCTGTCGGCCTATGATGCCTCCTGGGTACCGCATATTTTGATACTCATGATGCACTTCTGCATTTTTTTCCCTAATGTCTCCCTAGCATGAGTTATCGCCGCTGACATTGTTCTGGTGCGGTGTTGCTGATTCGGAGTTCCAGGGTGAGCTTATGACATCCGGAGATGACTTATCTCCTTCTACTTTGGGATTAGTTCTCTTTTTATTTATTCAGGAGACTATCATGTATATTTGTACCTATCTAGTACCTCCTATATTGTAGTAGCTTTTGTACCGACTGATACAAGGTTTTGGGGGTTTTCTGTATGACTTACTCTTTCATTCTGCTGTATTATGGTTTCTGATTTCTTTATCTCTATCACGTATTTGTTTTTCTGCTTCTATATTGGGTCTTATATCAGCCCGCTATTTGTTGTTTTTTACAAATGGTTTTTGGCTTACATATCGGTGGGGTATAGTAGGTGCCATTACAACTTGAGAAATTAGATCGTGACAACAAAGCATGAACATAGACTCGGTGATGTGGCGTTCTCTAAGACCTACATTCTTATTTATCTTTTTTTCTCAATTTTTTGAATTTTTTCCATCATTTTTTGCATAAAATATATTAAATACCTATTATTCAACTATTAACCTACAATTAAAGAGGAAATTGAAAAGTTTAAATATAAAGGATATTTTTATTGTTGTAATAGAGAATGAAAAGTTATAACGATTGTTAAGAACCTATTGCAATTAATAAATAAAAAGAAGTATAAATTTAGTCATTAGAGGAGAGCACATAATCTGAAGATCAACTAACAGAATTGAAGAATCATTGCACGAGAAACTTTATTGCCTCAGGTAAATTGAAAAATTAAAATACTGATTTGTTTGTATAAATGGATTCATTAGAATATATCTGTGTGGATTTAATCTTTTATGTCAACAGAAATTATTTCAAGATCTAACAAAATAAGAACAAAATTATAATATTTTAAGGAGCTCAATATACCAAAGATCAAAAAAAGTAATTGTGAATCATGAGAATGACGACCACTAAGAAGTGTAAGTTTTTTTTCAACTATTAACTTTGTGCCTGAAGATCAAAAATCAATTTGTGAACCATGATAATGACGGCTACTATGAAGTGTAAATTCTTTTTTTCAACTTTTTTGATTTTCAAATGGAGTACTAAAATGATATGAGGAGTTATTAAAATATACAAAGTTTAAAAAAGTTAAAGTAAAAAATTAAATTTAGTGCGATAATTGGAGAAGAATAAGGAGGCAAATTGAAAAATAAAAGGAAGAAAATGTTGAATTAAATGAAAAGGACTAAAAAAAAGGAATGAAGGGAAGAAAAACGAAAGGAGAAGAAAAATCTAAAAGTACTAAACAAATAATAAAACATGAAAAAGGAAAGAAATGAAATGTTAAACTATAAATATTTTAAGTTGCGTTACTTTTAGGTTATATTTTTTTAATTATTTCTCTTTTTATCTTTTTCTATTTGACATTTAAAATAGGAAAAACTATAAAAATGTATATCGAAAAATTAAAATTTTGATTTGTTTATATAAATAGATTCATTAAAATATATTTGTGTGAATTTGATCTTTTTATGTCAAAAAACATTGGTTCGTATTTTTTTAAAGAGCTAACATACCGAAAATCAAAAATCAATTTGTGAACCATGACAATAACGGTCAGTCTGAAGTGTAAGTTCTTTTTTTTTCTACTCTTTTGATTTACAAAGAATAAAGAGTATGAAATATTAAAATGATGTGAGAAGTTATTAAAATACACAAAATTAGGAATTCTTTTTTTATAATAAAAAATAAATTTAATGTGATAATTAGAGAAGAATGAGGAGACAAAGGCGGTAAATTGCAAAACAAAAGGAAGAAGATATTGAATTAAATGAAAAAAATAAAAAAAAGAGGAAGAAATGGAAGAAAAAGTAAAAGAGAAGAAAAATCTAAAAATACTTAAACGAATAATAAAATATAAAAAAGGAAAGAAATGAAATATAAAAATGTAGATCTTTTAAATTACGTTAGTTTTAGTTTTTTTTTAAACTACTTCTCTTTTTATCTTTTTTATTTGACATTTAAAACAGGAAAAGTTATAAAAAAAAGTATATCAAAAAATTAAATGTCATGCCCCAACTTAGGGACGTAACTGACACCTAATGCCAACTTAGACCTGAGCCGACCCTTGCTGGACAACTATGCTATTGGCAGGCTACCAGTCACAAAATCAAGAAAATAAACAAGTACATCTCGGCTTAAAAATAAACCCTCGGTCGGCAAGACATTTGTCAACAAAACCAATAATAACCACAACAAACCCCAACAATTCATACAGGATAGAAATAAAAGCATGTGTGGGCCGTCGAGGCCACCGTGCTGTCTAGAAACATATAAATTGAGCATATCTGTAGATACATGATAAAGGTCAACAAGTCGTTGTGCTAAAAGAATAAAACAACGAAACCAACACAGCCGGCAACACACATCTATACAACTCAAAGCCTGCAATATTCTAAGAGTAGGAAAGCTTGGCCTGGACAGGGCCCCGCCTACCCAAAAGCAATTTACAACAAAAGCCAACAAATCTCAAAAACTCTGGCCGCTCCAAAAAAAAGAGGCTAGCCAACCTACTGGAACTCAATCGTGATGCTGGGGAGGTCTGTTGGGTCGTCTGTCAGGACCTTTTTTGACGATTTCAAGCAGCTTATTGACTTTTGCCCGTACCCCCCGTGATACTACAACATGGAAGGATCACAATCAACTCACAAGAAGATAAGGTACTATGACAATCCGACAAAAGATATGAATTTTTATCGTAAAATATTACCCGAGGTCTAAAGTAGCTATAAACTGATAAAATAACGTTCTTACCTTCCTATACACCCTAGACAGAACCAAGAACACCCTTAGGGCCAATAAGTTGCTTCCACAACACCCCCAAACTTATATCACGAAATTGACGGGGCAAACTACACCAAAATGACGAGCTCGCGACGTAGAGCAACTCTCACTTTCACGTGTCGGCTTGTGCAGTCTCACAAAAATATAAAAATCTCTCTATTCTAAAGTCGTATGGACGAAAAAATTGATGCATTGAAAATTAGACTCGTAGACCTTCGATTTGGTAGGTACGGGGCCCTCTAAATCCTTATATATTAGGAGAAAGCTTTGAGATATTTATCCTAAATTTTAGAGAATTTATCAAAGTAACTTACGATAACTTCTGCCGACATTTATTTCACAACTTGCTTGACTTCAAAACTTAACATATGAACATTTTGCGGTTATAATACCTTGTCAAACATCCTTCCTAATATATTAAGTACTCTTATCCTCACTCCAAAAGTACATGTTAATTTAAACGTTCAAACAGGGGGAGGGTGTTACATCCTTCCCCCATTAGGAACATTCGTCCTCGAATGAAAATAAGATTCACACGGCTAAGTCTTCAGGGGTTGCTAAAATTTTGGCAGAGTCTGCTCTATAAATAGGACTACCCAAAAACCTAAATTGTAGAAAAGCCAAACTTTGACGCCTTACAGTGCGATACAATATATTAACTAGATACAGCTTGATAAACAACCATCTGAATCAAATCATAACTATAATAAAAAGTTGTAACTGAATGGGGTAACTCACCTCGGCCTCTAGTGTTGTCATTCTGATGCTCAAAACAAGTATGGGTATTTGGATCTCATATCATCTTCGACTTCCCATGTCACTTCCTCGATGTTCTTCTTCCTCCATAATAACCTTTATGGAAGCCACATCTTTGGTCCTTAATCTGTAGACCTGCCAATCTAGTATTGCAACTGGAGTCTCCTAGTAAGACAAGTCCTCTGAAATCTGAGCATCCTCCAATGGAACAACCCGAGAAGGATCACTTATACATTTCTGCAGCATTTATACATGAAAGACTGGATAAACAGACTATAGCCCCGAAGGCAACTCTAGCTTATAAGCTACTCATCGTACCTTCCAGAGGATCCGGTATGGCCTAATGAATATCGAACTAAGCTTACCTTTCTTGCCAAATCTCATAACGCCCTTCGTAGGCAAGACTTTTAGGAACACCCCAATCATCAACACAGAACTCTAAGTCTCTTTGTCACACATCTGAGTATGACTTCTGGTGGCTTTAAGCTATCAACAACTGCTCCCAAATAAGCTTAACCTGCTCCAATATCTGCTGCATTAAGTCAGGTCCAACCAACCCCGACTCACCTACCTCAAACCATCCAATGGGGGATCTACATTTTTGCCCAAACAAAGCCTTGTAAGGCGCTATCCTGATGCTAGAGTGATAACTATTATTATATGCGAACTCAATGAGAGGCAAGTAATCATCCCAACATTCTTTAAAGTCTAGCACGCATGCCCATAACATATCCTTGAGCATCTGAATTATGCGTTCAGCCTGTCCATCTATCTAAGGGTGAAAGGCCGTACAGAGGTTAACCTGCATCCTTAGTCCCTTCTAGAAAGACTTCCAGAAGTTAATGGTAAATTGTGCCCCCTATCAGAGATAATAGATACTGGGACACCATGTAGCCTAAAAATCTCCCTAATGTATAGCCCTGCATAGTCATTGTTGACACCCAATTTTTACCCGCCACATTACGAATTAATCTTGAGCCTTTTTGAATTTTAAACAATTTTGAAATAATTCTTTTGTAAAAAAGGGATAAAATAATTTTCCAAATCACCTTTATAATAGTTCTGAGTGACAATTTATATTTTTCATGTTTAATTACGTGGAATTATATAAGTCTACTTAAAAAACTATTTAAAAGCTTAATGTCATAAGAAAATCCTTTTTAAAGTTTAAACGTTTGATTTTCCTCTAAATTGGTTTCAATGAGAGGTTAATTGAATAAATTGATTTCATAATTATTAAAGAGGTAATTCTATGTTAAAAGTAACAATTATTTTGGATTGTTTAAATTTATTAAATCTCGGGTGATTAATCTTAATTAATTCGTCTTTATTCCTATTTTTAGCCTAATATCTAAAATTCTTTAAATCATAACCAGATTTTCCTAATTCATTTTCAATCTGGTTAAATTCTTAAACAAATGGCCACATTTGCAACCCCACCTTATAAATCCTTGGTCTCAATTGACTGGGCCACACTACAAAAAAACTGGCGTTTAGCGACGGACGTAAACCGTCGCTAATCTATGATATTCTGTTGCTAAACAGGATTAGCGATGAATTAGCAATGGATTATTGATTGTTGCTATTTCGCTCGTTGATAATCTCTTGGCAACGAAAAAATGAATTTCGTCGTAATTTTAGCAACGTCTTAGCGACGAATGATATTTGTCACGACATGTTAGCGACGACTAGGGCCATTGCTATATTTATAAAGTCCGTTGCTAATTTTGTAATTTATTTCGTCATTTTGGATGAATTCGCGACGGAAGTTTTGTTGCTAATCCGTCGCAACATATTTCGTCATTTGAGCCAGCACATTTGGCATTTAAAAGTTTGTTACTAATCCGTCGCCAATGTTTTTTTGGTAGCAACGACTAAATCGTCACTAAATTTGTTGCTAAAAAGTTTTCTTGTAAAATTATTTGATTTATTTATTTTAAATGTACCCTGCTGAAATAAATTAAATGCTAACTATTAAATACCCTTAAAATAACCAACATACTTGGAGAAGGTTCAAAACATAGATAGCAAAATACAAATCATATATTTTTGGTTCAAAACATCCAGAGCAATCTATCAACTATTCTTAAAAGTACCTACATTCATCAAATATTGTTACTGCACAATTTGCACTTTTCAACAAAATAGACAATATCCAAAAATTAAATCAGCGGGAGACTAAGGGCTATGATCATCACTTGAAACTAAGGGATCTACCTCGTCCACTTTAGTAGTAGCAGGAGGCACTATGGGTGTCACAACTGATGGGTTGTCAATGGGAGTAATCACTTCCTGTACCCGCTCAATAATAAGAGGAACAACGTGAGTAGAAAGTGCAGGAATCATTCGCTTTACAAATTCATCCATATTTATTGTCGGTGTTGATTGAGAAACCGAAGGTGGTACTGATGATGAGGCACAAAGATTCTGCCCGTAGTAATTTTTGCCTTCAGATCCAAGACCATATATTCTTCTCTTTTCTCCTCCCACAGCTTGGTAGTATGCATCACATTGATCAATATCAGATTGAGACATAGTTTTTTCCCGTAATATTTCTTCATATTTTTCCTGTAATAAGTAGAGAAATTAAAACAGAAAATTGCAAATCACATTGATCAATATCAGATTGAGACATAGTTTTTTTCGTAATATTTCTTTATATTTTTCCTGTAATAAGTAGAGAAATTAAAACAGAAAATTGCAAATTAGAACTACTTAAAATCTTCATTCACTGACAGATGGTCATAAACTGAAGCCTCACAGACGAAAAGGAAGAGAATGCTAGGCACATAATTATACTCAGAAATAATGCAAGCCATAAAACAGTCTGTTGAGAATAACAGTTGATTTATAAATCAAATACAGGCCCTTGCACATACAGAACATATCCACAGATGGATCTATAGATAAAATGTAGAAACCATTTAGTAGGGAATAATGCTCTCATGTAGTTTCTTACAAGTAAATGGTCTGTGTTGATCACTATTTCTTTCCCCTTTTAAGTTGTATTGTATCCATTTAACTGCCTCTCCAATGAGAAAACCTACTAATTGTCTAATATTTTCTTCTTTCTTTTATTTGATCATGACTAGAGTATTTAGGATAAAAAGAATTATTGGCTGATTTATTTCTGTTAACTGTATACTGACCTTCATTAAGGTCCATAAAATAAGATGTTATTTATCTAACTCTACATATTAACAGATTTACAAAGAATACAAGTTAGGGAAGAACAAAAGAATCAGTTAGCAAATGAATAATATATATCCAGGGATGTATCTAAGACCCCAAACAATTTTTCTGCCTATTTAAATTCCATAGGACCACAACTCATATAAACTAACAGAGGAAAGCCATAGCATATATAAAATTAAAGACTTAACGAAAGGAACAGCAGTACTCCATCTACTGAGATCTCAATTAACGGTTAAATCCAAAAAGCTCTAGATCCATTACACCAATAAATCCTTCCTCACATATATATAGAATACAAGTTGCCACCAAAATGCACTCAACAAGAACAAAGGGTTGACAGGGATCTAATTTTCAGTTACATGTCAGAACTTTATTACTATCTGACAAAGCTTATGGGGACAACAAAAATACCAAGAATGAGCATGAATTAAGCAAAGGGAGGTACTAAAGAAAGTAACTTTTCACTCTTACATTACTTGGAATTAGAAACCATCAAGAACAGGCAGTACAATTAGGCAAGAAAGTTACTATTTGAGCAGAGCAACCTGTTTACTATGGGTGTTTTGAGGATGTTTCTCAATGGAACAACTAGCCGTGTCCTTGCATTTTCAGCCAAGTCTCGCCTTATAATGAGAAATTACATGTACATTTTTAGATAGGTTTCAAAGTTTTGGACTTACATGAACAATTCGGGAACGCTCATCAACAAAAGATTTTCCATCATGACCATGTGTATGGACGTGCAAATATAACTCACTTGGTGTTGGATCCAGTGTTCTGGGAAGCGTGAAGCGGAAAAAAGCGACAAGGCTCCGCTTCGCGCTTTAAGCGAAGCGTGAAGCGAAGCCGCTTCATTGAAGTGAAGTGCACTTAAAAAGAAAAAGACTAAACAGAGCAGCAAAACAGTAAGACAGAACTGAACAGACACAACAACAATATAATCAGCAATAAAGACAATATACATAAGCAAAAGTTTAAATTTAAAACCAAAACCAGAGGTTTGATCACTGAAATACCTGCGAAACAGACCACCAAAACAGCAGAGACCCCAACAGCAAAACAAAGCATAATTGAAAAAAAAATTAGCAGAAATGAAAAAAAAAAACTATAACTGGAAAAAGAACAAAGCAGAACTGGAAAAAAAACAGAGCACTGCTTTGTAAAAACAGAGCAGAACTGAAAAAAATAAAAGAAGAAAAAAGAAAACAAATCTTAAGAGAAGAAGAAGTCGCAGCAGAAGTGTGACTGCTGCAGAAGAAGAAGGAAGAGGAAAAATTACCTTGGCGAAGTAGTGGGAATGAAGTCGCAGCAGTGGAAAGAAAAAAACCCTAGAAAATCAGAAGTGGCGAAGTAATTTAACATAAGTGGAAGAACAGAAATATTAATAAAAGCATGTTTTAGAGAAGGCATAGACACACCTATAGAAATATATTTAGCAGATGATAGAATAATTGAACCTATAGAAAAAAGCATAATAAGTGCAGTAAAAGGAAATTTAATATACCAAAAGTTTAAATTCATAATAAGCGCTAACTATTCAGTAGCAATAAATGACAGTAATATAGATAAATCATTAGTACTATATTGGAAAATGACAGGTATTGAACTAGCCCCAGGTAGTAAAGTATTCACAGCAAGATGTAAAAATTTATATGTCTTAACAACAAAACATAAAATAACAGCAAAGAATAAAATTAATAGGATAAAAATAGAAAATCCATTTGAACAAATTATCTCAGTAATAGATAACAATGATTATAGCTACAAGGAAATAGACATAGAAGAAAACCTAGAAATAGTAAGTGATAGAATAAGCACTTCCAAAAGGAAAAGTTTTAGTGACACACCCCAGTCATCAAGAAATTCAGTAGCAATAAAAGAGATAGAGCCAAATCACTATTATATAACTGGAATATTAGAACAAAGAAAATTTATTATAACAATAAACACAGGACAAGAAGAAAATTATATAACAAGAGAATTAGTGACAGAAGAAGAAATAAATTCTATAGAATACTCAGATATACCAAAAGCATTTACAGCATTAAGAGAAACAGTAGAAAAAGAATTGATCATTGGTGGAATACCGATGGTAATAAATTTTAAAATATATCACGGAGATAAAAATATCATATTAGGAATAAAATGGTTAGAAGGCATGAAACCATATAATTTAGAAAACACTCAGTTAACCGTAACATATAAAAATAAGAAAGTCATAATAAAAAGAACAATGTAAGATAAAATGAAAATCTATATACTTGCCAAAATAATAGTAGAGAATTACTACAATAGATATTACACCCCGATGATAGATACAGGAGCAGAAGCTAATATGTGTAAACATAATTGCCTACCAGATGAAAAATGGGAAAAATTAACTACACCAATAGTAGTAACAGGATTTAATAATGAAGGAAGCATGATAAATCATAAAGCAAGAAATGTAAAATTACAAATATGGGATAAAATATTAACTATAGAAGAAATATATAGTTATGAGTTCACAAACAAGGATATACTTCTAGGAATGCCGTTTCTGGAAAAACTATATCCACATATAATAACAAAAACACACTGGTGGTTTACGACACCATGTAAACACAAAGTAGGAGCTAAAAGAGTATATAATAAAAACAGAAAACCTACCCCATGGATAAAAGGAAGTGAGAAAATTACCCAGAAATTAGAAAATATAAAAACAAATGAAAATAGGATAGAACTAATTATATTTGCTATAGATAAACTAAAAATCATTCAAGACCAATTAGAACCATTATATAGTGAAAATCCCTTAAAAGGATGGGAAAAACATAAAACCAAAGTAAAAATAGAACTAATTGATGAAAATAGTATAATTACCCAAAAACCTCTAAAATATAATTTTGATGATCTAAATGAATTCAAAATGCACATAAAAGAATTATTAGCAAATAAATATATACAAGAAAGTAATAGTAAACATACAAGCCCAGCATTTATAGTAAATAAACATAGCGAACAAAAAAGAGGAAAAAGTAGAATGGTTATTGATTACAGAAACTTAAATGCTAAAACTAAAACATACAATTATCCAATACCTAATAAGATATTAAAAATAAGACAAGTCCAAGGATATAATTATTTTAGTAAATTTGATTGCAAATCAGGCTTTTACCACCTTAAGCTAGAAGAGGAATCTAAAAAACTAACAGCATTCACAGTACCTCAAGGATTTTATGAATGGAATGTATTACCTTTTGGATATAAAAATGCACCAGGTAGATACCAGCATTTTATGGATAATTACTTTAACCAATTAGAAAATTGCATAGTATACATAGATGATATACTTTTGTATTCAAGAACGCAAGATGAACATATAAAACTACTAGAAAAATTCATACATATTGTTACATATTCAGGGATTAGCCTAAGTAAGAAAAAAGCTGAAATAATGAAAAACCAAATAGAATTCTTAGGAATAGAAATAGATAAAAATGGTATAAAAATGCAGCCACACATAGTACAAAAAATAATAAATTCTGATGAACAAATAGATACAAAGAAGAAATTACAATCATTTTTAGGATTAGTAAATCAGGTAAGAGAATATATACCAAAATTGGCAGAAAATTTAAAACCATTACACAAGAAATTGAAAAAGGATGTAGAATATTACTTTGATAATAAGGACCAGGAACAGATAAGAAAGATAAAATTACTATGTAAAAATTTACCAAAACTATGTTTTCCAGAAGAAAATAAAAAATTTGTCTATATAGTAGAATCCGATGCAAGCGAAATTAGCTATGGAGGAGTACTAAAATACAGGTATGATAAAGAAAGAATAGAGCATCATTGTAGATATTATTCAGGTACATTTACAAATCCCGAAATAAAATGGGAAATAAATAGGAAAGAACTATATTCAATATATAAATGTTTATTAGCTTTTGAACCATATATTGTATATAACAAATTTGTTATTAGAACAGATAATACACAGGTAAAATGGTGGTTGACAAAGAAAGTACAGGATTCAGTTACAACTAAGGAGATACGAAGACTCGTATTAAATATATTGAACTTCACATTTACAATTGAAGTAATTTGTACTGACAAAAATGTAATTGCAGATTACATATCAAGACAAAGCTACTCAGACTGAGGAAACTACCACTATGGAAGATTTACTCAAAGTTATGACGACTCTTTGTAAAGAAGTCGATAGTATAAATAAAGAGATACAACAAATCAAAGCTAGTCAGCAGCATGACAATAGGAATGCGGAGCTATATCGATCGGAAGACACAAAAAATCCAGAACTACAAGGTGACGTTGGGAAACACCTAAAAACCCATAACAATAATTTACTTCATGCAGTTGCAGGCAGCGCATCTACAAGCAGATCAGCTACAAAAGAAGAGAAAAGATATGTTAACACAAATTTGAATAAACTATTCGAAACACCATATATATCAAAATCCCAAAAAACCCCATTTATACCACCACAAGTAAATACATACAGAGACAGCCTAAACCAAGATAAAAAGACATACAACCATATTACCAGAGCATACATAGAAAATATCTACAAAATACAAGCCTTTTTAAATAAAAACCCCAGATCTAAAACCACTACCCATCCAGAAGAAGATTATATTACTCAGAGCCTACAAGGATATAATAAGCTAATTGCACTACCAAGGACAAGTGCGAATCTAGTAGCGACTTGCTACCATTATGGATTACTAATTACAGTATATACAAAAACAGGAGACGAGATAGCTACACTGCCAGAATTACATAAAGCATTTATGCAATATAAGAGAATAACTAAAGGCACATTATTTTATATAAGAGTTTATTCAGCACCAGCGGAGATACTATATGATGAAATTAAGCCAGTGATCCAAGTTATAAAGATAGGATTAACTAGGGATATGATCATCCCAGACAAGATAGAGGAACAGGAAGAAATAACCAGAGCTGAAATACCAGAATTTTACGCGGGAAAAAGAATTATTGGAATAGCTACGATTTTAAATGAGTTATCATCAAATTATCTAAATAAAAATCCCATTTGGAGTTATTATGCAAGGGAGCAAACAATGATCTACTCAACTTGCAGAGAAGAACGAATAGCAGATATGGAAGAAATAAGACAATGGGCACTCAGCCTATTAAAACCGGAACAGCAACCTATGACGAGAGCTATTAGAAGAGATTTTATATCAGCAAACTTAATGACGAGATATTGCAAAATAATCAGCCACAAGTATCCAGATCATCAGTGTTCTAGATGCCAAGGTGAAGACAATGTAATTCCAGACGTACAGCTGGAGTGAAAAAGAAAGAAGATTCCCAAGAGATAAAAAGAAAAAGATAGTGGAAAAATTATGTAAAGTAGTTTGTCCATTAGTAGAGCTGTAAAGAAAAAGATGTAAAGTTTTTGACTTTTGGGAAAAGTTGTAAGAATAGTATAACAATAGGTGTAAAGTAGTGATAGTGGACAGAATAGTATAGCAACAGGTGTAAAGTAGTAGTAGTGGGAGTAAGAAAAGAGGATTAGGACATATAAACATCCTCTTATAAATAGATAGTAAGGAAGCAGATAGAAGGTAAGACTTTCTACACGGAGAGCAACCTTCTTTGTAAACAAAAATATTCTCAGAAATAAGATAAAATTTTCTAGCAATATGGAGCAAGAAGATACAGGAAAGGTATATTTATTCATAATTATGCATAGCTAAAGCTGTTAATTCCTGAGTATCATAGCATGAGTAAATAAGTTTATATTCGTTATTATTTACTAGAATTATTTGAATCATAATTTCGAGTTTGTTAACATGAGGAAAAAGGGGAAACAATCCGAAAATAATGTCCAGAGGTTGAAACCAAGGCGAGGAAGCCGTAAGGGGAGTAGACAGAGTGGCATTATCTAGGAGGGGAAAGTACCTTTGAAAGTACGGTGTTAACTAACAAGAAAATATGGTTTAAAATAATCTAGTCTGTAATAATCGAATATAATGATTATTTGCATGCTATGGTATGAGGGAATTAATTGATAAAAGCACAGCATAAAATTATGAATATGAATAATAATACTATACCTACTTATTTTACTTATTTGCATGATGAAATGATTTATGATTATAAGATATTAATCTTACATGTGCTCAAAGATATAGAAATAATAGAACTAAGAAAACTGATATGGGAAAAGATATTCAGTGACGAAGATCTAGAACTAATAAATCAAGAATGGTATCAAATAGGATTACATGAACTAGACTCAGAATTAGGAAAGTTTGATATTAACGAACTAGAATTAGGTTCAGATTAATGAACAAATACTTTGAAATTTGGCAAAAAAGAAGTAAGAACAGTTATAAAATTAAAGTTATCAAAAATCCAGCCAAATTAAGCAAACTTTGGGGAAGTGATGAGTGTATTAAAAAGTCAGAAATAAATGCAAAGAATCGTCATGGTGGCCGTGAAGTCGCTGTTGGGACTCACATAGGCGTCTCTATTTCAATTGGAGAGTATCACAAGAGACTTGTAAGTATATATATATATATTTCACGAACTATATAAGTAAGATCTTTATTTTGTCTGGTATATATGCTTGTATCTAAACATAGATTATGAAACAGATATTATTGTATCTAAAAAGTAATCTTTTTTGTATAGGCTATTGAAAAAGGAATTTTTTGGGGGGGGGGGGTCCTATTATTATTTCTTCTTAATATACTAACTCTTTATCTTATATATTTTCTAGGTATTCTATACCTTGAGTCTCGTACATAAAAGATTTTAAAAAGTTTGCTTAATTTGGCTGGATTTTTGATAACTTTAATTTTATAACTGTTCTTACTTCTTTTTTGCCAAATTTCAAAGTATTTGTTCATTAATCTGAACCTAATTCTAGTTCGTTAATATCAAACTTTCCTAATTCTGAGTCTAGCTCATGTAATCCTATTTGATACCATTCTTGATTTATTAGTTCTAGATCTTCGTCACTGAATATCTTTTCCCATATCAGTTTTCTTAGTTCTATTATTTCTATATCTTTGAGCACATGTAAGATTAATATCTTATAATCATAAATCATTTCATCATGCAAATAAGTAAATAAGTAGGTATAGTATTATTATTCATGTTCATATTTTTATGCTGTGCTTTTATCAATTAATTCCCTCATACCATAGCATGCAAATAATCATTATATTCGATTATTACAGACTAGATTATTTTAAACCATATTCTCTTGTTAGTTAACACCGTACTTTCAAAGGTACTTTCCCCTCCTAGATAATGCCACTCTGTCTACTCCCCTTACGGCTTCCTCGCCTTGGTTTCAACCTCTGGACATTATTTTCGGATTGTTTCCCCTTTTTCCTCATGTTAACAAACTCGAAATTATGATTCAAATAATTCTAGTAAATAATAACGAATATAAACTTATTTACTCATGCTATGATACTCAGGAATTAACAGCTTTAGCTATGCATAATTATGAAGGGGAGCCTTGGAGTAACTGGTAAGTTGCTGCCATGTGACCAGGAGGTCACGGGTTCAAGCCGTGGAAACAGCCCTTTGCAGAAATGTAAGGTGAGGCTGCGTACAATAGACCCTTGTGGTCCGGCCCTTCCCCGGACCCCGCGCATAGCGGGAGCTTTAGTGCACCGGGCTGCCCCTTTTTAGCTATGCATAATTATGAATAAATATACCTTTCCTGTATCTTCTTGCTCCATATTGCTAGAAAATTTTATCTTATTTCTGAGAATATTTTTGTTTACAAAGAAGGTTGCTCTCCGTGTAGAAAGTCTTACCTTCTATCTGCTTCCTTACTATCTATTTATAAGAGGATGTTTATATGTCCTAATCCTCTTTTCTTACTCCTACTACTACTATTTTACACCTGTTGCTATACTATTCTGTCCACTATCACTACTTTACACCTATTGTTATACTATTCTTACAACTTTTCCCAAAAGTCAAAAACTTTACATCTTTTTCTTTACAGCTCTACTAATGGACAAACTACTTTACATAATTTTTCCACTATCTTTTTCTTTTTATCTCTTGGGAATCTTCTTTCTTTTTCACTCCAGCTGTACGTCTGGAATTACATTGTCTTCACCTTGGCATCTAGAACACTGATGATCTGGATACTTGTGGCTGATTATTTTGCAATATCTCGTCATTAAGTTTGCTGATATAAAATCTCTTCTAATAGCTCTCGTCATAGGTTGTTGTTCCGGTTTTAATAGGCTGAGTGCCCATTGTCTTATTTCTTCCATATCTGCTATTCGTTCTTCTCTGCAAGTTGAGTAGATCATTGTTTGCTCCCTTGCATAATAACTCCAAATGGGATTTTTATTTAGATAATTTGATGATAACTCATTTAAAATCGTAGCTATTCCAATAATTCTTTTTTCCGCGTAAAATTCTGGTATCTCAGCTCTGGTTATTTCTTCCTGTTCCTCTATCTTGTCTTGGATGATCATATCCCTAGTTAATCCTATCTTTATAACTTGGATCACTGGCTTAATTTCATCATATAGTATCTCCGCTGGTGCTGAATAAACTCTTATATAAAATAATGTGCCTTTAATTATTCTCTTATATTGCATAAATGCTTTATGTAATTCTGGCAGTGTAGCTATCTCGTCTCCTGTTTTTGTATATACCGTATTTAGTAATCCATAATGGTAGCAAGTCGCTACTAGATTCGCACTTGTCCTTGGTAGTGCAATTAGCTTATTATATCCTTGTAGGCTCTGAGTAATATAATCTTCTTCTGGATGGGTAGTGGTTTTAGATCTGGGGTTTTTATTTAAAAAGGCTTGTATTTTGTAGATATTTTCTATGTATGCTCTGGTAATATGGTTGTATGTCTTTTTATCTTGGTTTAGGCTGTCTCTGTATGTATTTACTTGTGGTGGTATAAATGGGGTTTTTTGGGATTTTGATATATATGGTGTTTCGAATAGTTTATTCAAATTTGTGTTAACATATCTTTTCTCTTCTTTTGTAGCTGATCTGCTTGTAGATGCGCTGCCTGCAACTGCATGAAGTAAATTATTGTTATGGGTTTTTAGGTGTTTCCCAACGTCACCTTGTAGTTCTGGATTTTTTGTGTCTTCCGATCGATATAGCTCCGCATTCCTATTGTCATGCTGCTGACTAGCTTTGATTTGTTGTATCTCTTTATTTATACTATCGACTTCTTTACAAAGAGTCGTCATAACTTTGAGTAAATCTTCCATAGTGGTAGTTTCCTCAGTCTGAGTAGCTTTGTCTTGATATGTAATCTGCAATTACATTTTTGTCAGTACAAATTACTTCAATTGTAAATGTGAAGTTCAATATATTTAATACGAGTCTTCGTATCTCCTTAGTTGTAACTGAATCCTGTACTTTCTTTGTCAACCACCATTTTACCTGTGTATTATCTGTTCTAATAACAAATTTGTTATATACAATATATGGTTCAAAAGCTAATAAACATTTATATATTGAATATAGTTCTTTCCTATTTATTTCCCATTTTATTTCGGGATTTGTAAATGTACCTGAATAATATCTACAATGATGCTCTATTTTTTCTTTATCATACCTGTATTTTAGTACTCCTCCATAGCTAATTTCGCTTGCATCGGATTCTACTATATAGACAAATTTTTTATTTTCTTCTGGAAAACATAGTTTTGGTAAATTTTTACATAGTAATTTTATCTTTCTTATCTGTTCCTGGTCCTTATTATCAAAGTAATATTCTACATCCTTTTTCAATTTCTTGTGTAATGGTTTTAAATTTTCTGCCAATTTTGGTATATATTCTCTTACCTGATTTACTAATCCTAAAAATGATTGTAATTTCTTCTTTGTATCTATTTGTTCATCAGAATTTATTATTTTTTGTACTATGTGTGGCTGCATTTTTATACCATTTTTATCTATTTCTATTCCTAAGAATTCTATTTGGTTTTTCATTATTTCAGCTTTTTTCTTACTTAGGCTAATTCCTGAATATGTAACAATATGTATGAATTTTTCTAGTAGTTTTATATGTTCATCTTGCGTTCTTGAATACAAAAGTATATCATCTATGTATACTATGCAATTTTCTAATTGGTTAAAGTAATTATCCATAAAATGCTGGTATCTGCCTGGTGCATTTTTATATCCAAAAGGTAATACATTCCATTCATAAAATCCTTGAGGTACTGTGAATGCTGTTAGTTTTTTAGATTCCTCTTCTAGCTTAAGGTGGTAAAAGCCTGATTTGCAATCAAATTTACTAAAATAATTATATCCTTGGACTTGTCTTATTTTTAATATCTTATTAGGTATTGGATAATTGTATGTTTTAGTTTTAGCATTTAAGTTTCTGTAATCAATAACCATTCTACTTTTTCCTCTTTTTTGTTCGCTATGTTTATTGACTATAAATGCTGGGCTTGTATGTTTACTATTACTCTCTTGTATATATTTATTTGCTATTAATTCTTTTATGTGCATTCTGAATTCATTTAGATCATCAAAATTATATTTTAGAGGTTTTTGGGTAATTATACTATTTTCATCAATTAGTTCTATTTTTACTTTGGTTTTATGTTTTTCCCATCCTTTTAAGGGGTTTTCACTATATAATGGTTCTAATTGGTCTTGAATAAATTTTAGTTTGTCTATAGCAAATATAATTAATTCTATCCTATTTTCATTTGTTTTTATATTTTCTAATTTCTGGGTAATTTTCTCACTTCCTTTTATCCATGGGGTAGGTTTTCTGTTTTTATTGTATACTCTTTTAGCTCCTACTTTATGTTTACATGGTGTCGTGAACCACCAGTGTGTTTTTGTTATTATATGTGGATATAGTTTTTCCAGAAACGGCATTCCTAGAAGTATATCCTTGTTTGTGAACTCATAACTATATATTTCTTCTATAGTTAATATTTATCCCATATTTGTAATTTTACATTTCTTGCTTTATGATTTATCATGCTTCCTTCATTATTAAATCCTGTTACTACTATTGGTGTAGTTAATTTTTCCCATTTTTCATCTGGTAGGCAATTATGTTTACACATATTAGCTTCTGCTCCTGTATCTATCATCGGGGTGTAATATCTATTGTAGTAATTCTCTACTATTATTTTGGCAAGTATATAGATTTTCATTTTATCTTACATTGTTCTTTTTATTATGACTTTCTTATTTTTATATGTTACGGTTAACTGAGTGTTTTCTAAATTATATGGTTTCATGCCTTCTAACCATTTTATTCCTAATATGATATTTTTATCTCCGTGATATATTTTAAAATTTATTACCATCGGTATTCCACCAATGATCAATTCTTTTTCTACTGTTTCTCTTAATGCTGTAAATGCTTTTGGTATATCTGAGTATTCTATAGAATTTATTTCCTCTTCTGTCACTAATTCTCTTGTTATATAATTTTCTTCTTGTCCTGTGTTTATTGTTATAATAAATTTTCTTTGTTCTAATATTCCAGTTATATAATAGTGATTTGGCTCTATCTCTTTTATTGTTACTGAATTTCTTGATGACTGGGGTGTGTCACTAAAACTTTTCCTTTTGGAAGTGCTTATTCTATCACTTACTATTTCTAGGTTTTCTTCTATGTCTATTTCCTTGTAGCTATAATCATTGTTATCTATTACTGAGATAATTTGTTCAAATGGATTTTCTATTTTTATCCTATTAATTTTATTCTTTGCTGTTATTTTATGTTTTGTTGTTAAGACATATAAATTTTTACATCTTGCTGTGAATACTTTACTACCTGGGGCTAGTTCAATACCTGTCATTTTCCAATATAGTACTAATGATTTATCTATATTACTGTCATTTATTGCTACTGAATAGTTAGCGCTTATTATAGATTTAAACTTTTGGTATATTAAATTTCCTTTTACTGCACTTATTATGCTTTTTTCTATAGGTTCAATTATTCTATCATCTGCTAAATATATTTCTATAGGTGTGTCTATGCCTTCTCTAAAACATGCTTTTATTAATATTTCTGTTCCTCCTAGATGTACATATCTTATCGGTTCTCTAGCCTGAATTGCTTGTATTTCTTTGTTTATTATTCTCTTATTTATTATAGGAATTCTTGCTTTTCCTTTAGTATATTTACAGTCTATTATATGCTCTTTCTGACTTACCACATAATACTCTTTCTTTTTGTCGTTTAAATATATTTTTTAGCATTGGTATTTTAAATATTTTTTCTACACTTAGATCTAATTCTTTCCCTTTTATTTGTTCAAATATATTTACATCAAATATAACTTTCTTTTCTGAGGATTCTTCATTTATATGTTTTTCTTTATTTATTATTTGTACTCCTGTTTCAGACATTATCGGTCTGGTTCTTCTTCTTCTAATTCTTCATTTAGTTCATTTTCAGATAATTCATATATGCTATCGTCATCGCTTAGGTCATAGTCTAGATATTCTAGTTGCATGTATTCTTCATTATTTTTAATTTTTCTGCTATTTGCTTTCTTTTAGGATTTTTAGGTAATTTACAATCTCTAGCTAAATGTCCTAATTTTCCACAATTATAACATGTACATTCTGTTATTTTCTTTCTTGATTTAAATGGTCTTTTATTGTTATAATTTTTTACATAGTATCTTCGTCTAGGCCTTTTATTTCTATATAGAGATTTGTATCTTTTAAATTTTCCTCTTTTTCTATTCTTTTTATAGTAGCTATCTATACATCCAAATTGGGGTGCTACTTTGTCTTTACAACATGATAGATTTTCCATTATAGATTTTTCCATTTTCATTTTTTCTCTACGTTTCTCACATATATCTGAATACCATTTTTGTAAAAATCTTACCATTGCTCCTAGTGTATCTTGTAATCCTGCTTCATTCCAATCCTTTATTATTCTTGAACTAAATGGTTCTGGTAATTTTGTAAAATATAATTTTCTTACTTCTTTTGCTTCTTCTGGCGTATATTTTCCTTTGTAATAATATTCTCTAAATACACATGTATATTCGTCTATATAACACATATTACATATTGTTAATTTTAGCATTAAATTTCTGTTTAGTTGTTTATCCTTATTTTGTTCTTCTGTTTCTGTGGTTGTACTGCTAAACTCATTTCGTATTGCTACTTCATATTTTTTTAAAATATCAATGGGTGTAGTTGCTGTTTTGTCATCTATGGTTTTGCTGTTTCTTAGTGTATTTATATAGTCTTCTGATAAATTGAGTAACCATAATTTTACTGTTCCTAAAAGTGTTCGTTCTATATATCCTGGTGTTTCTGCTATGCTTATTTTATTATCTATTAATTGTTTTGCTATATATCCTATCCATAGTTGGATTGCTTTATTTATGTCTGTTACACAGTCTAATTCTAAGAAATTACTATTCTGGTTGGTCGGTTTTGGAGTCCATTTTCTATTTAGTCTTTTATCCCATAAACTGTTTTGTCTATCGGATTGTTCATAACTTACTGTATAGTATATTGGATTTAATATTTTTGGATTTTTAACTCCTGATGTACTAGCTTCTTGTTCTTTTTCTTTTTCAACATCTCCTGCATTTATTTCAATATCCTCTTCTATTTTTTCTATATTTGTTATCATTTCTGTATAAGTTTCACTTATTTCTGAATTCTGTTCTGTCTGATTATCATTTATTTCGTTTATACCTAATTCTTCTTCAATTGGTTCTTCTATTTGTAGTTTTTCTTTAAAATTTTCTATTTCAGTTTTTAATTTTGCCTCAATTTCTTTTTCTTTTTGTTTAGCCGCATATAATTCTTTTAACTTAGCTAATTCTTTTTCTAATGCTATTATTCTGTCATTTTTTACTTCTTCAATATGTTGTATTTCTTGTTTTGCTTGTTGTTTAATGATAGTTATTTCATTTTTTCGGTCTATTTCTTCATTTTCTCTAGCAAGTCCATTGCCGTTAAGTTATCTTCTAGTCTTAATGATTCTTTTTCTAACATTAGACTGAGATTATCTCCTATTTTCTTATATCGTCTTCCTAGATTTGAAAATATGATCTTTATTTTTAATCCTTCGTGATTTTCATATGTTTTTTCGTCTATAGCAAACTCTTCTTTATTCATTTTATAAGTTATGTTGTAACTTATATGTTAGTTTTTGTAATTCTATATATAAGTAGAATATTTCTTTTCTTTGTGCCAATATTGATCTATGGCATACTCCTGCAAATATGTTTTCATTAAGTCTTTGTTCTCTATGTGTAATTTCTTGTCTTGTTTGTTTAATCATTTCTGTTAGTTCTTCCTCGTATTTATTCATTAAATGTCTTTTGTTTCTTTAAGTATTTTATATATTTGTATTCTATTTTAGATATTTTATCTATTACCTTAGTTAATTTATCATTATCATTTTTTGTTATACTAAGTTGTTTATATTCCGGATATAAATTTTTTAATTTTCTTTTTAGTTTTCTTATCTTCTTTCTAGTATAACTCAAATCATCCATAGCTCTGATACCAATTTGGGGGGGGGGGTCCTATTATTATTTCTTCTTAATATACTAACTCTTTATCTTATATATTTTCTAGGTATTCTATACCTTGAGTCTCGTACATACAAGATTTTAAAAAGTTTGCTTAATTTGGCTGGATTTTTGATAACTTTAATTTTATAACTGTTCTTACTTCTTTTTTGCCAAATTTCAAAGTATTTGTTCATTAATCTGAACCTAATTCTAGTTCGTTAATATCAAACTTTCCTAATTCTGAGTCTAGCTCATGTAATCCTATTTGATACCATTCTTGATTTATTAGTTCTAGATCTTCGTCACTGAATATCTTTTCCCATATCAGTTTTCTTAGTTCTATTATTTCTATATCTTTGAGCACATGTAAGATTAATATCTTATAATCATAAATCATTTCATCATGCAAATAAGTAAAATAAGTAGGTATAGTATTATTATTCATATTCATAATTTTATGCTGTGCTTTTATCAATTAATTCCCTCATACCATAGCATGCAAATAATCATTATATTCGATTATTACAGACTAGATTATTTTAAACCATATTTTCTTGTTAGTTAACACCGTACTTTCAAAGGTACTTTCCCCTCCTAGATAATGCCACTCTGTCTACTCCCCTTACGGCTTCCTCGCCTTGGTTTCAACCTCTGGACATTATTTTCGGATTGTTTCCCCTTTTTCCTCATGTTAACAAACTCGAAATTATGATTCAAATAATTCTAGTAAATAATAACGAATTCCCTCCCCTTTTATTTTAGAAATGAAATTCCTGTACCTTACTGCTGCCTTAACCGACCAGTGTCTTTTCACTACACTTTCACTGTGGAAGCATCCCAATAGAAGTTTTTCTGAAATAAATTTTAAAATCAATACATTAATATCTTATCTATAAAAGTAAATACACTTTCAAAACTCAATTACAATGAAAAGTTATACCTTGAATTCTCCAAAATAACCTGCAGATCATCATCACCCTAGTATTCTTCAAGAAAATCATCAATCAAAGCAACCACAAGCTGTGAACCATCAAATTTGATTCCTATACCAAGTGAAAGCTTAAACTATGCTTCAAGATCAATTATTTTCTTTTGTATTCCTATACTAAGTGAAAGAGGAAACCATTCTGCTTAGAACTCCAGCAAATTATTCAGAAACTGACGAACTGCTAATGTCTACCCATAATAAGTTTCATGCTTTCAGTTTTTCACATGTGCTGAGGCCCAGTAGCTGCCTTTCATTTGTCTGAATTAGTTTTCCAACATTCCAGAGAAATATATCATCCCATCCCATGCCTCTGTTAAGAAACTAGGTATAAACAAAAGTAACAACATAGATATTGATACACAAACATCTTTCATACCGTAGGTAGAAACAGATGAATCTTTAGGGACGTCGAGAATATGTAACAACCCAATCCACTAGTGATACTGTACAGGTAATATGGGTCAAGAATTGCTGATCAACAGAGTGGGTAACACAACAAATAAATAGCATTTTCTATGTACATCCCTAGAGACAAGTGACAACATAAGACTTGAATAAGCATGTGAAGCCATGTTACTCTTGCTTTCAAGATGAAACAAGACGGAGGCTGCTAATACATCTGACTTCTTAATTTCTACAGTAATCATAACCTTGATTTGTCATGTGTTGTACTATTCATAAATACCAACATCAGAACAAATGAATTCTTCTATTAATTTCTAGTGAATTTTAAGGATAATAGCGAAAGATGGACTAACCCTGCAGAAGTCAGAAAAACAAGGATCCGTGCATGGCTACTACTAGAATCACCTTCAGCAATTGTGTTGCTCTGAGTAAACGTACCCTGACCTATTGGGCTGCTCTGATTTGGTGTAATGGGAGGTGTCTCAGGGATGGTTGGGGTAATACCTTGACCTGACGTTTCAACGGTTGGGGTACCACCTTGTTGAGGAGTAACTGTAGTGGGCATGGGAATAGTTGGCATGCTTATACGAATAGCAGGATTACTCCTATCTGAGGACTTGCCACGACCTCTGCCTCGAGCCATATCTATAAAAAAAATATATAACAATACGTTAGACCATCACTGGTACAAATCAAATAATGCATAATCCATAACAATGAGAACTGTTGCAGCAATAGAAGCTATAAAAATAAACCACAATATGTAGTAGGCATCATCCCCAGTTATAAAACTAGAGTTTGTAGCCCCTCGGCCATCCAACCTCTCATACATCCAACTACGCTCTAGATTATTCATGTTTCTATTAATGTTTAAATAAACAAAACAATGAGTAACAAGCACAAATTAATTGACCAAAAGATACTCTCGTTCATATTTGTTAAATTTGGCCAAAATATGCAGATTGACAAAATAAAAATAGTTTTTGGAGTTGCTCACTAGGCAGGCTAAAAAAAAGCTTACGAGCTTTTCAAAACTAACTTAGAAAAAAAGGTTTCCCTTACTGAAGCATTATAATTTCAGTCAACTTACAGTACAATTGAAACATTCTAATTCCAGTCAACTTCAACTTACTGAAGCTACCTAATCGTAGTATGAATCTCACAAAATTGATAAAAAAACAAAAGGAATTATTACAGCATTACACTCAACTTACAGTACATAAAACACTTCCCCTGTGTGCGAAAAACTAGAGGAAGAAGAAGAAATTGAAGCCAAGTACTACACTTCACCAGCAACAAACAGTAGCTCATTAACATGTAAAGCATAAACTTCACCTTAAATTTCTCAACACAAGAACTTCAAAGCAGTAGCTCAAATAAATTCCAGAGTGTAGAAAGTATAATCCAGCAAACAACTCATTAATTGTAACTTTAAATCAACTTAATACTTTTTGCCACATCTTTATAAATAACTAATGTCCATTTAGAGAAGAAATAGATACTACTACACATTATTGTAAACAAGTTTAATAATGCTACAATAAGCTAGTTCAAGTATTACTTCACAAGAAATGCAACATACAAGCTCTTTTGTTCCACAAGTTAATTTTCCTTTTCCTTTTATTTTTTTAGGTAAAGATACTATTAATAAAAAATCAGTGTTATAGTCAAACGCCGGCAACAAATAAAAGCTCATTAACATGTAAAATCTACTAACAAACAAACAGTTAGCTAACAGTTTAATCTTAGTGGCTCTAAGTCACTGTTTAGTTGCTTTGATTTGAGTTAGGGGTGGAAAATAACATGTAACTGATGGTTCCGAGATTATAAGGAAACAACTGGAAAAAGATTAACTATTCAGATCTGCTTAAATTGCTCAACAATATGTAGAAAGCTATCAAACACCCATCGAAATTACTGATAAGCTATCAAAAATAAAGATTTTTCCTATAAGTCACAACCTTGATAATCCGAGAAGAAAGAAACAGACTGGAGAGGGAGAGAAATAAGGAGAGTTTACTTGAACTTGATTAAGTTGTTCTTAGGGCAAATAAGCAGCAAATAAGTTTATGAAGAAACGAAGCTCCAGATATTCTTCACGAGCTGCAATAACACCTTGTGAAAAGGGAAAAGACAGAACTTAAACATCAATATATTATCATAAGATCTACAACAGTAAAATCAAGCCAAGGATTTCTTCACCCCAAACTCAGCATCTCAAGTTCAAAGTATTTCAAGGTGATGAATCCTCCATTATGACAAAGAACTTACAGCCCTCATTAAATGATATTCAAGAAAATAATTCTCATTGTCAAATAGTTTAAGTGGCAAAAAACAGTGTGATACTGACATCATGATACTATGTTCATTTCCTTTATTTGGTATTTCTACAAAAAGGGAATGAAAGCGCCTAACAAGGAAATCTATGGTCTAACCAGGTGTTCAAATCTTTTTTTTTCAGTTACTCACTTAAGCAATTCCACATACTGACTAGATATGACATTATTTATTCACTTCTTTCCTCTTTGGGATCTCTTTTCAAGTTAACTAGAAGAACATAAAGGTCTTCCCTTTTCCTTTATAGCTAGAATAATGTTCCACTTAGATTGACGCTCTATCAGCCTTAAATACTAGAGAACATCAGAATGGCGCTAAGGAAACTCAACTAAAGGGTAATATCACATAAATCACAAATGAGATAGCACTCTGACTCAACGTTGTTGCTATAGAACTCATAAATCACTACTAAAACATATAGTTTAATGGAAATAAAGTGAAAAAATCAAATACTACTTACTATTTTTTCACATTAATTTGACTCATCCACCCATGGCAAGCAATACTTTTACATGTTTCTTACTAGTTTGTGTTTTAAGTTATCATGCAAGTATCTCCTTCGGCTTCCTCTTCTATTTCCAAAAGGCTATAGACCCTCCATCTCATCTAGTCTTATCTGTTTTTCCACATTAATTTGACTCAAGAGTCCTCATTTATAAGTTCACTAATCCTATTTCTACTTCACTGGACCAAACTCAACCCACAGACCCACATAAACAAATACAAGCAAATCGACCCGTCCCTATTTCCAGCAATCTCAAGTATCTTGAACAACCTAGTAAATTATTTTAGCTTCTGTCCAAAATTGCACAGCTTCTCGTCTATAAGATCTATGAAAATTTTGTGAGCTGAAAACTTCTTTGGCGATAACAAGTCAACAGTGTGGAGCTGACAACAAATGCTTGAATCCTAACCCCAAATGCTTGCATGAACCCTAGCCCAAGTCCATTAAACCAAGTATTCTAAAAAATCAGAGGGGAAAGCAAGAATTAAAAGTAAAAATCACGCCAAGGATGGGGCAAAACACTAAAAAAATCAACAAATTCAGAAAAATTGAACCTAAATTTGATGATAGCTGATACTTCAGAAAACTCGAACCAAAAATTTACCAAGTAAACTCTACTTTGCCTGTAAATGATGAGCACTCATTCATACACCAAAAGAATCAGCTGCACACTTTCTGTGTTTGCTGAAAATTAAGAAAAAATTAAACAAAGAGTTTTAGGAAGAAAGAGTTTCATACCTGATACACACTTTCTGCTCCGAAATTAAGAAATTAAACAAAGGGTTTTAGAGAGGAACCATGGGAGAAAGCTTCTGGAAGTAGAGAGAGGAGCCATGAGAGAGAGTTTATGAGAGTGTTCTGAAATGAGACCAAAATTTATGCCCTAGAATATATCGTACTGAAATTAATTTAGCGACGGATTTGACGATGGATTGTATGGTCCGTCGCTAAAAAATAGTTATTATATATTTGGAATAAATCCTAATGATGGATTTTTTCGTTGCGATGAATATAAAATTAATAGAAATGCATATAAAAGCCTAGCGACGGATATTTTCGTTGCTAATTTCGTCCCCCTATATTAATTAAATTTGTCGGACATAATTTGTGCTAAATCTGTGGGGAAAATTAAGGTGCCAATTTTTCGCGCTAATATATAGCGACGGAATTCATATTCCATTGCAAATCCATCGCTACACAATAAAAAAAAAATTATTCTTGCAACAAAATGATTGTTCCGTCGCGAATCCCGTGTTATATAGCGACGAAATATGGTCTGTCACTAAATTCAGTCGCTAAACACTATTATTTTAGTAGTGCCAATTGACCCGCCTCAATTACCCAAATCGTCCGCCCCCAGCCCAAACAAATCCCCTTATAACCCGGCCCAATTCCCTTTTCCCATCAGCATCATATACACTCACACTCATACACATATAACACACCGCTATTTTTCACTCAAACACGCCTCACGCTCTCTCTCTCTATTTTCCAGAAGAATGCATTGTACCTCCCAACACGCCCCTCTCTCTCCACTTCGTCTGTACATCACCTTTCTCTCTCTCTCAACCCTAACACCTCTACTCCATATCTCACAAACGACGAGACCACAACAACAAACAATGCCCAAACGCTATTAACTTTCCCAAACGACATCCAAATTCTCCATTAAAATTGAGCTGGCATCTTTGAGAACGTCCTAGAGAGCCCTAGGTGTCAATTTCTCCGCGTTCTTGAGAAATTTTCGTACCATTTCGTTGATGATAAGTCTTATCCAGAAGGATTTCAAAAATTCTTAGAGGGTTTCTCGATTTTGCCCCTCTATTTTCCCCCCCTCTTTTCACCCCCAAATCTCCCTATAAATAGCCCTCCCCTTTCATTGTGTTAGGGTAGCCGGTTTGGGGAAAAACTTGAAGATTCTAGGGAAGCATTTCCCTAATCTTACGCAACCGAGTTAGCTTTAAGAGATACATTCTAAAAATTTGACTTCCAATGGGTTGGAGTTGAATTCCGGCGGTGGTGAAGATGCCAGTGAAGTTTCATGTCCCAGTCGCTGCTCCGAAGAAGGTAAACCCTTCATTTTTTTGTTTTCATTTCTGTTTCATTTCCTAGCATCATGTAATGTTTAATTTCTTAGAAGTTGTTGTTTTGGATAGATTTTTCTTTATGACTGCTAGTACTGTTTTCTGTTGGTTTTAGGCTAGTTTCGTTCGGTATGATGTAATTGTTATGTTAAAAGTTTGAAAAAAATAGAATAATAGGATTCGTTTTTGCCGATTTAGAAGTTGTGCTAGATTTTAGAAATTGTTAAAATCATGTTGCTTAACGGATTTTGTTTGTGAGTTATTATTGGGATTAGAGGCTGCTTTAAAATTTTGTCACTTTTATTGAGTTGTGACAGTGTATGTGTTCAAATAAGTATGATTTGCGTTGACTCTTTAGGATCTCCGAAGGATAGAGCTTTGGAACGGAGAGAGTTTTTATCATAATTGGTCTTCATTTCGATAGTCTTTGCATCTGTTAGATAGATATACGTAGCAGTTGGGACTTTGTTTAAGTCGAAGGTTTAGAAATGGAAGAATGAAAATGCATTCTAAATGTTTTGATCTTGGCAGACCTGTTCTATTTCTTTTTTCCTGTGCCTGGTGATAACGCCCAAACTACACCTCAAATTAACGAAGCGTAAGCGGTCGTAGTCAAGTAAAGAACCCAACAAGGTTGGGGTCGAATCCCACAGAGAATATGGTGAAGATTAAGCCTTTAGTGAAGTACGTGACTGATGGTCAATAGTTTCCGGTAAATAAGGGGGGGGGGGGTTTGTGTGAACAAATCGTAAACAAAACAAGTAATAAACGTGTGGGTTTTAATCAAGATAGGAGAACGAACTAGGGAAGTGTTTACCATGGCGTTGGTAACAATGTCGATTCTAAGCTTAGCCGGGTTCTTTCTACATGTGTGTCACGATGTGATTGAGTTTATGGTATCGTCTAAACGTCTCTCGACCAAATAAACAAATTTCCTTTTCTATTCTCTCGACCTCGAAAAGATGTACTTTTTAGCTTTCAATTCTAAACATCAAGTAGATTAATCCAGTTACGGCATTAATCATAAGACGAGAGTTAGTAGTCTCGAATCCTCGTCGTTAATCAAGTTTCCCGATTTTAATCTCTTTACTCAAGCAAATTAAACCTAGGCATGTTCTAATGTTTGCAACCACTAGAAAACGTGACATAAAGTATGATTAACAACGTGACTACATGTAAATTGAACCCGTCGCTACCCGGAATCTATATTGCTACTTTAGCCATGGCTCCCACAACCCTAGTTGCGGGAGTTTTAGTTACTCATGCTCGAAGAAGAAAAGAAGAAATTCATAATAAAGGAAAGAAGATTCTTACAATATGATGAAAATACCCTTCAATAATCCAAGAACAAGAAAAACCAAGAACTCAAGAACGAATCAAGAACACGCTTGCAAGATCAAGAACCCGTGTTGCTTGCGCTCAAAGTCTCGCTCAAACTCCTAAAACTATTGTAAAAAACGTGTAAAAACTAACTGAAAAGGTGATATGTAAAATAAACCTAACATAGGGTATTTATAGGAGTCCAGAAAATAAACCCAAAAACGTTCGGATTCCGCGTCGCGCTTCTGCCTTAACTTGACGGTTTGGGTGACGGACCGTCACAAGCTTGACGGGCCGTCACTTGAACCGTCACTGCTAAACAGTGAGTTTTCAGGATAATTTTCAGGTAAGTCGTCCATTAGGTGACGACTTACAAGTTTATATGCGTTTTATAATGAATTTTCAGGTAAGTCGTCCACCAGGTGACGACTTACATGTATATAGGGTAAAAACTGCATTCGAGGAGTGCGTTTCATCTTGGTGGCTTGGGTGACGGTTTGGGGGACGGACCATCACCACCTTGACGGCCCGTCATGGTGGCCGTCACCACTAGGCAGTGGTGCTGCCCCATCGTGACGGCTTGGGCTTGACGGTTCGTCACTCGCTTGACGGTCCGTCACTCGGACCGTCACTCTTATCCAGAAAGCTCTTTTTGCTCGTATTTCCTTCCGTTTCCATGTTTGTCCCTATTTCCTGAAAACATAACATAAAACCATCAAAAACGACAACGGTTGCTTGAAAACGTACGATTGTTCTTAGTTAAAAGGAGTCGAAAGTGACGTAAATTAGCGGCACATCAACACCCTCAACTTAAGACGTTCGCTTGTCCCCGGCAACGGCGCCACTTTTTGATAACGCTCAAACTACACCTCCAATTAGGAAGCGTAAGCGATCGTAGTCAAATATAGAACCCAACTAGGTTGGGGTCGAATCCCACAGGGAATATGGTGAGAATTAAGTCGTTAGTGAATTACGTGACTGATGGTCAATAGTTTCCGGTAAATAAGGGGGGGTTTGTGTGAACAAATCGTAGACAAAACAAGAAATAAACGTGTGAGTTTTAATCAATATGATAGAAGGCGAACTAGGGACGTGTTCACCATGGCGATGTAACAATAGATTCTAGGCGTTACAGGGTTCTTTCTATATGCGTGTCACGATGTGATTGCGTCAATGGTATCGTCTAAACGTCTCTCGACCAAATAAACAAATTTCCTTTTCTATTCTCTCGACCTCGAAAAGATGTGCTTTTTAGATTTCAATCCTAAACATCAAGTAGATTAATCTAGTTACAGCATTAATTATTAGACGAGAGTTAGTAGTCTCGAATCCTTGTTGTTAATCAAGTTTCCCGGTTTTAATCTCTTTACTCAAGCAAATTAAACCTAGGCATGTTCTAATGTTTGCAACCACTAGAAAACGTGACATAAAGTATGATTAACAACGTGACCTTTACATGTTAAATTGAACCCGTCGGCTACCCGGAATCGTATATCGCTACTTTAGCCATGGCCTCCCATGCAACCCTAGTTGCGGGAGTTTTAGTTACTCATGCTCAAAGAAGAAAAGAAGAAATTCATAATAAAGGAAAGAAGATTCTTACAATATGATGAAAATACCCTTCAATAATCCAAGAACAAGAAAAACCAAGAACTCAAGAACGAATCAAGAACACGAATTCAAGAATACGAAAATGTGTTGTTGCTCTCAAAAACGACTAAAAACTATGCTAAAACTATTGGGTGAACGATATGTAAAATAAACTTATCATAGGGTATTTATAGGAGTCAAAGAAACCAAATCCAAAACGGGTTAGGAGTCCTAAACGCGGACAGCCGCTGACGCGCGTCTGCCTTAACTTGACGGCCAGGCTGACGGACCGTCAAGCCAGTGACGGACCGTCGCCTGGACCGTCACTGCTAACCAGTGATGCCGCCTGAAGTTGCTGCCTTGGTGCGACGGTCACTGTGACGGACCGTCACTGCGTTGACGGACCGTCGCCTGGACCGTCAACCTTAGGCAGTGGCACTGCCTCTATGCGACGGTCTTGGTGACGGACCGTCACATGTGTGACAGACCGTCACTCAGGCCATCACTCTTAGGCAGAATCCTCTTTCTCTCGTATTTCCTTCCGTTTCCATGTTTGTCTCCATTTCCTACAAATCCAACATAAAAACATCAAAAAC